>PITA01011304.1:0-67457 GCA_004023965.1 Spilogale gracilis | reverse complement strand
AAAGAAAGAAAGAAAGAAAGAAAGAAAGAAAGAAAGAAAGAGAAAGAAAGGAAGGAAGGGAAGAGAAGGGAAGGGAAGGGAAGGGAAGGGAAGGGAAGGGAAGGGAAGGGAAGGGAAGGGAAGGGAGAAGAGAAGAGAAGAGAAGAGAAGAGAAGAGAAGAGAAGAGAAGAGAAGAGAAGAGAAGAGAAGAGAAGAGAAGAAACACAGCTAGGAAAAGCCTGGGAGAAAAGACAGAAGCCCAGGCATGGAAAGTGGCCTCACCTCTACGGGTAGGGGTTGAGCCAGGTAACCCCTTCAGGCTAAACACAACTGTCTGTGAATCCAAGGCTATACTCTAGGACATTTTCACATCCTAAGATACTATATATTTCTGGATTTCTACTGTAGAGAAAGGGGGTGGGCAGAATCAGTTCCCTCCCTGCCCCTGCCTGCTCCAATCAAGCATTCTACCTTGACCTCAATAAAAGATCTATTATTAAAACACTTCACCACACTCTTAAAAATATATTGGTCCCCACAAAGGGCTAATATCTTTACTATAAACAGAGCCCTTATAAATCAGTAAGAAAAATATAAGCACTGCAACAGGAAAATGAATAAGGGGTGTGAAGAGCAACTCACACACACACACAGAGCTATCAATTCTATGGAAGAAACAAATTCAGCCTTACTGTAACCAGAAAAAGGGTATATTAAAATAAAATTGAAAGAGCTTCTCAAAAAAAAAAAAAGAAAAAAAAAAAAAAAAAAGAAAGAGCTTTTCCAACCTATCAATTGGCAAGTTCCTAAAAATCCAGTAATAGCAGCAAGGTCCAGATTCTGAGAATTCTGAAGCCTTATGCATTACCTAATGTATTAGGGGTAACCTGGACAGATAAAGACAAAAATTAAGTGGCTCTATCCCATTTACCTTCCCTACCACTTCTAAAGCTGTGTCCTACAAAATTATTTAAGGATGGACACAAAGAGGGCCGCCTAGGTGGCTAAGTCGGTTAAACGTCTGCCTTCGGCTCAGGTCATGATCCCAGAGTCCTGGGATCGAGTCCTACATCAGTTTCCCTGCTCAGCCAGAAGCTGCTTCTCCCTCTGCCTGCTGCTCTCCCTGCTTGTGCTCTCTCTCTTGTTCTTTCCTTCTCTGTCAAATAAATAAAATCTTAAAAAAAAAAATGGATACAAAAATATCTGTAAGGATTTAACCACGATAATGTTTCTATCATATATGAAGTGAAAAAAGACAGATTCTAAATCTATATAGACAGTCGAGTCAAATTTTATTGATAGTCTATCTTCTCCCTCATATATTTAAAAATACACCCAGGCACAGTGAAATCAATACTGGAAAGAAATATACAAAAGGGGCGCCTGGGTGGCTCAGTTGGTTAAACGACTGCCTTCGGCTCAGGTCATGATCCCGGAGTCCCGGGATCGAGCCCCACATCGGGCTCCCTGCTCGGCGGAAGTCCTGCTTCTCCCTCTCTCACTCCCCCTGCTTGTGTTCCCTCTCTGGCTGTGTTTCTCTCTGTCAAATAAATAAAATCTTAAGAAAAAAAAAATGATGCCCATGTTATTGCTGGGGGTATTGTGATCATGGGTGGTGTTTCCTTATATGTACTAGCTGTTTTTTAAAAATTCTTAAACAGATTAAGTCATTACTTGGTATTCAGAAAAACTCTACATTATTTTGAAAGAGAAACAGATTTTTGAAAAGCGGGTCTTTCCTTCTTTCCAAACGTGAAAGGCACTGAACAACTCCAACCAAAGCCTGCCCCAGGCCCCCTGCTCAGGCTAGCATTCAGAAATCTCCTTCTACATCTATTTCTGACGCCTTAAGAACACTCAGTCCCTAGGCCCTACTTTTATGCTTCCCCTCAACCTCTTTTGCCCAAAATGATCTGTCATCTGCCATTCATGCAAAAGTCATATCAAACCCCAAGTCCACAACAGACACTGAGTCTCCAGTCCTTGTCTATCCCCGACTTTTACCTTCAAGCAAGTGAAGCTACAGAGTGCTGTTGGTTTACGTTAGAGTATCGCCAAAGGAGGTGGTTACCTCCACTGAGCCTCTCACAACCCCTGAATTGAGCAGTCATCAGCACTGAGGTTTACCAAGTTGAAGGCAAGAACCTAGAGCTAGCTTATAGTCCAGGGCTCCCCCAATCTCTCTGCCCACTGACTCGAGGCCCTCCTCAACCAGCCAGGGAAACAGCACTGGGAGGAGAAGCCACTCTAGTGTCCCCAGCCCCATTTGGCCAGGGATATGCCTACCTGCCCAGCCTTCAGTCTCCTTCATTTGTCCCCACCTCAACCCCTTGTACCTTCTCTTGCTTCTGTAATAATAAGGGTCAGGAAAATGAGAACTTGCTCTCATAACTCATTAGTTTAATTAAAATGATCTTATCTTCTGCTCTCCTAGTTCTCATTTTCAGCCAGAATAATGTGAGTCAGAACTTGCTCAGCGGACAGAAGCCACCAAAGTCAGCCTGGGTTAAGCAGGGAGGAAAATGGAATTTATTAGCTCATGCTATTGGGGAGTCCAGGGTACATATCTAGCTTCAGGCATGGCTAGATCCAGGCACTCAAATATTAGTGCTCTGTCTTGCTTTCTCCATTTGGCGAGCAAAGAATCCACTAAAAGCCTCACACTCATATTACCAATTCTGGCAAAAACAGACCACCATCTTCCTCAAGAGCTCTGGCAGCAAAGGACACGGGGCAGAGTTCAGCCCCACCCAATGACACAGGAAAAGGTGTTCTCTTCCTAAAAGGGAGTGGGGAGATCCTGGGAACGAAATCAACAACAGATTTCCACCTAAACAAATCTCTCCCACTTTAAGAACAAGTCAGTTTCTTGGCACAGGCATTCACTGGCAGCGGTAAGCCTGAGTGACACCACAGGGCTGGGGTCACTTTGCCACTAGGCAGAGGGAATTACTAGCTAACTCTCGTAAGAAATGCTCCCATACTATAACACAAATCCAGATGAGAACAGGGCATGTTTTAGTTAAGTTTACTGAGGTGTGACTTACATACAGAATTCACCCTTTTTAGTAAAGAGCTCCATCAATTTTCATAAAGGCACAGAGTTGTGTAACCACCACCACAGTCAACACAGAGAACATTTCCATCCCCTCACACAGTTACTTTGTGCCAGCCCCTTGCCCCATTCCCAGCCCCTGGCAACCTCTGACTTGTTTCACATCCTTATTAGCTGTGCCTTTTCTAGAATATCATGAAGTTACTCAGTGTGCAGCTCTGAGAGTCTGGCTTCTTATGCTTGTAACAATGCTTTTGAGATTTATCTGTGTTGGTGTACATATCATTAGTTCCTTCTTTTTACTGTTGAGCATAACACACACATACACATATACACAAACACCCCAAGATTTTTAAAAATTCACCTATAAAAAAGCTTGATCTAAAATACTGATAAGACGTTTCATTTTATGTATCACTTCAACAGATGTTCAGGTTTCTTCTGTGTGCTAAGAAATGGGGCTTACATCACGAAGCGAGAGAAAGTCTTTACTCCTATGGCGCTTTCATTTTTAAAGCAGACACAAAATAAATGTTTATCAGGCAGTGAGAAATAACACAACGCAAAACAAAACAGCGCAAAAGATGGAGAGGGTGGCACTGTCAGAAAAAGTGGTCAGGGAAAGCTTCTGAGGGATTCAGAGGGAACAGGACCGGAAACCTTGAGGTGACTTGACAGGAAGAACATTCCAGGCAGAAGGAACGGGCAGAGCAGAGGCCAGGGGCTAAACCAGCTTGAAGTGTTTCAGGAGCAGCAGACTGACCAAAGGTTGCAGCAAGCACAGCAAGGATGGGAGATGAGATGGGAGGGAAGGCAGAGCCTTACAAACCTAGGTAAGGCCTTTGAGTTCCACCCAAGTGAGGCAGGAAATGACTGAACCTAGACACCCCACACCATTTGCCTTCTCCACACAGACGTTCAGGTGGCTGGGACCTTGGGACTTGGTCGCACAGCTTCTAGGTAACAGCAACAACATACCCAGTCTCCACAGCCACCACCACTCAGCACTTCAGAGGGGACCTCCTGGGACCTGCGACAGCACCTCGCTGCCACCCTTGGCCTCCCAGTAGGACCAGCCACGTAATTTCCCAGCTCCACATAAGGTCACCAGATAAAACACAGTGGATTTGAATTTCAGATGCACAATGAATAATTTTTTATAGATTTTATTTATGTATTTGACAGAGAAAAACAAAGAGAGAGAGGGAACACAAGCAGGGGGAGTGGGAGAGGGAGAATCTTCAGGCTTCCAGCTGAGCAGGGAGCCCGAGGTGGGGCTCAATCCCAGGATCCTGCGATCATGACCTGAACTGAAGGCAAACGCTTAACAACTGAGCCACCCAGGTGCCCCTCACAATGAATAATTTTTGATATAGGCATGTCCCAAATATTACAAGGGATTTATTTATACAAATAAAATGAAAATGAGGGGCTCTTTGTTCAATAATTAAGAATTTCAAGACAATGGCAGCAGAGCACTGAAGCATGAAATCCTTCTAAGTGCAGGGACATGCGTGGCTACACTATGCTAGATGGAGCTGGACAGTGGAGCTGCTCCCCTCTCCCCAGTCAGTTCTCTTGTCTCTATGGGAGACAAGTCAGAGCTCAGCCTTCCTAAACATCCGTCCTACCCCCTCCTCCTTCCTCTGCCTTACAGAGAAAATCATCCAAATGAAAACTCAAATTCTCAGTCCCACACACCCTCCCACATGTGTGTTCTACTTGTCTCTTCCAGCTGCTCCAATGGGTGCCACATCCTTCCCTGGGACAGAACATCCTCCCCGTCTGAGCCCTGGACCCCACCCCCTCCTGCCCCCGCAGGTGCTTGCACTAATCATTATCCACCTCTTCTGGGTCTCTGCAACCTCTGGTCTACCAGAAGTCTACTTGTCATCAACAATTCAACACACCCGTCTTCCCTGTTGCTTTGTTTTGTTTTGTTTTGTTTTGAAACCTTCCTTGGATCTTCCCATAGCTCTATAGCTACCACTACCCTTCCATCCACATCCCCTCTACTCTCCCACATCCCAGTGTCCCGTCAACGTCCTGATACCAGGTTGTGATACTCTATGACACACCCCTCACTACAATCTGTCAATTACCATGGTATTCACTTCTCAGGGCTTACCTTACCCTCCTTAAAGACATCTTTCCTTGGCTTTAGCAACACCAAATTCTCCTGAATTCTTCTATTAGAGGCAGCAACTTCCTAGTTTCTCTGTGGGCCCTCTTTCTTTATACACTGGGATTCTGAGGCTTGTCCTAGAATCCCTTTTCACATGTTACACATTCACCCATGGTGGAATTCAAAGGTTGTACATGAAGAAGCCCACATGTCTCTAGTATAAACTTCTATCCTGAGTTACAGATGCTAAGGTCTACAGGACAGCTCTACTCTATGTCCTTGAACTTGACATGTCCACCATCAGATTTTTAAAAAAGAAGAAAAAAAGCGGACTCATTCTCCACCTTCTTCCCTGGCGCCACCTCCTATTTTCTGTATCTGAATGGCAGGTCCACCAACCCATTTCCAAGCCATAAATTCAGGTGTTATCCTGGATTCTTCCTTCTCCTTCACCTTTATATCACCAAATCTTATCAATTCTGCTTTCTAAATATCTTTCGATTGCACACATTCCCTTCTCCCTCCACTTCAGCTACCACTATTTCTGCCGCTCTAGAGTCTTTCAACAATCTCCTATCCCATGCCTCTTTCTAATCTTGCCACCTTCTATCTCCACCCAGTAGCCCTAGCTGCATCCATTCTCCAGGCTCATTCCCAGTGCTCCCCTTCACATGGTATGCTCAAAGTTCTCATGCTATCTTTCACTTCTCAGCTAGACCATGCTATCTCTTGCCTCCCTCTGGGCTTTTTACACCTGCTGTTTCCTCTGCCTTCCAGCCCTCTTTACTGCCTCACTCCCCAACAAGGCTAACTTATGCCTCAAGCTCAACAGCCAGGCAAAGCAGTGAGGGCAGTGATCAAGACATATTCACCAAAAAAACAAAAAACAAAAAAAAGACATATTCCAAGTCAAGCTTCCTGAGCTCCAACCACAGTTCCACTTTCCAGGTGTGTGACTTTAACCTTCCAAGCTTCAATTTCCCTTTAAGAAAAATGAGAATAATAATCAAGGACACATCACTGATTGAGTACCCCACTATCTACCTTATTCCTAATAGAACCCCAGTTTCATTCAGAGGCCACATGCTCATTCTAGGGAATCCTTCATGACTAATTTAATGAATTATAGAAACCGCCTCCCTTTTGCTAGTGATTAATCCTGGCCTAAACAATCTAAAAAGAAGTTAGCGGAGGACTTCTAGAAACATAACACCCTTAGATCCAGGCAAAAGAGGTCCCTTCCCTAAGCCCTGTGCTTTAGAGGATCTAACCTATCACAAACACACATGTAAAAACTAAAGAACAAATGGGCACCTCTGTCCCTGAGGGTCCCACAGCATGACTTATAACCCTCAGCATCTGCTGTGATGACCAACAATATTCAGATGCCACAGCAACACTTCCCATCTCTTGCTCTACATCCTCAAAAAAAGGTAGCTGCATCCCGAATGAGAAGGTTGTGGACTGTGCTTTGGCCACCGCCAGAGACCATCACTGCTATGACTGTGAGAGGGACCCGAGTGGCAGGAGCCCTTGCAGAAGAAAGAAGACAAATGAGCCTGTTGGGTCCTTCCTCTCAGCACAAAGGGAGCACATTCTTGCAAAACGTGCAAAACGAAGTATAGGAACTCACACATCAGAGCTGTTTTAACACCAGCTGCATAAAGTGGTTGAAGGATACTTTGCAAAATTAATATCCTGTTGTATATATGCGTGCCATACAGGCAGATACTCCTCCCCCCACTTGCATGTGAAACAGAGCATGCATGAAGCTGAATACTAATTCTCTATTTTCCAAATGAAATGGACGTTGAGCACTCTAACTGCAGTTATTAAATTCTTTTTTTTTTTTTTTTAAGATTTTATTTATTTATTTGACAGAGAGAAACACAGGGAGAGAGGGAACACAAGCCGGGGGAGTGAGAGAGGGAGAAGCAGGCTCCCGGCCAAGCAGGGAGCCTGATACAGGGTTCAATCCCAGGAATCCGGGATCATGTCAGAGCTGAAGCAGACACTTAACAACTGAGCCACCCAGGCGCCCCATGCAGTTATTAAATTCTTTTAAAAAACTCAGATTCAACTTTCAAAAATTTGAAATGGCTTCTTAGCTTTAAAATAATTTTGATTAAAATTTTAGCACTATTAATTTTATTTTGCTTTTTTACTTTTCATCGTTAAATACAAGCATTTTAGAAGAAAAATAGCTCGCTAAAAAAGATAATTTAAGCATTATCTCATTTGAATATAATGGCATCATTTTGCATACCAGTTAGATGCTCTTATGTTTGCATTTAAAACTAACATTGCACAATATAAACAGAAAAACTGGTGGGGATAATATTGTCATTTCTTTTCTTAGAACATTAAGTAGCAAATAAATTGCCATAGTCAAAAGAAAGATTATAAAGAAAGTAAAAATCTTTACATTTTAGTACCTTAAATGGTATTTTTCCCCTCCTTTTTAAATAAGGATCCCACATTTTCATTTGCACGGGGTCCCATAAATTACGTAGCCAAGATGGGAGTAGAAAGAGAACAACCATCTGAGTTCTCGACGTCACTGGTGAGCCACTGCCAACTTGCGGGCTGGACTACCAACCCCATATTCCTCGTTTCATCCACAATACACACCATGGCGATCAAAGCCACGGTTACAAAACGTTTCTCTTACTTGCGACCAAAAGCACTCCAACCACTCAACCACTACCCACCCCAGGGTTGTTCTGCAGATGAAATGAGGTGAGTCAACTGACCAGCGAACAGATCATTTTCGGGCCTGAGTACGCGCAGGCACCACTCTACTGGTGGGGCTCTCACCATCGTGCTGGGCACACACGTTTCCATTCGACTCGTCACCCTCACACAACACTTTTCCGAGTAAAACAGGGAACAACGAAAAGTGATGCCGGGACTAAAGGACAGTACTGGGCCAACTAATAAGAGTAAACACCGGACAAATGTTAGCTCTTCTTATTCATGGATTAACTTAACCATCAGTTCTCCAGGAAGGCATTCCCAGTTCCCCAAGTCTGCATGACGGACCTACAGCACCCTTTGTGCCCTCTGACACACCAATTCCTACACACCGTCGCTCCAGAGCCTTTGGTGAGGCCATCCACCACAACGAGGTGGGGACTTTGTCCCATCCTCTGCTGTATCCACAGGGTCTCAGTTAATACTTACTAACTGAAATTATTCGGTCTCCTGTGTATAGGCTTGCCTAACCCTGGTGATTCCACCATGAATTAAATGCTCTTATATTTGCGTTTGGGTTCTGGGGAAGCAAGACCTGTATTTTATTCACTGATGTGTCCCCTCCCCTCAAGTCCTAACTGCAGTGCCCCGTAGGTAATGAGACTCAAGTGCTATGTGCTGCTCTTCCAGAACCCTCTCCAATGGCCAGATCATGCCTGTGAACGACAGACAGGGAAGAAGAACCTACTGCTCCCATTGCAGATCATCTACCACATTATCTAGTTCTAGAACTTGGAAAGATCTTGCCATTCTAGGCACGTGGGCCATATTTCTCTCCTGTCAACTAATTCTTAAATTAGGTCTTCCTTGCCCTAGCGAGAAATATTGTACAGACGGGAAGGAGAGCCAAGCGTAGTGGCTCTCCCTAACCACTGGGAACCTGAGCTTACAACCATTAGCACCTCCCTCTTCCCGAATCAGCTTGCTGGGGCTGTTGACTCAGTAAACCAACTCCCCAGAATACCCTTCAGAAACAGTATGCTAAGGCAAGCAGTGGACCAGAGCTGCATGCTCAGAATCCTCCCCCAAGAATTAAGAGACAGCCCCAACACAGGCTCCAAGGAGTCAGAAAGGAAGGACAATAAAGGAAAACATAAAGGCTGCAAGCTCTTCACTTTTCACATGCAATCACCCCATACTCCCTTTGGGGAACAGACAAAACAGCAGCAGGCAGTCTGGCTGGCCCACCCTGGCTAATTACTGCCATCAGACTCTACTGGCAGAGCCCCCTTCAGGGTTCAGGGGAAGAACTATGCCCTGGACATTCTTTGGCAAAAAGGTCCAGTAGAGGGCTGGGGACTAACATCACACAAGGCATCTAGCTGTCTTTAGCCATGCCAGGGCCCCTGCTGCAGCCAATCAAATACACCAGACCCATTTTGTATCACCACACTCATTGTTTTCTCTAATGCAATCACTGCAACGGAGGGGGGGGCTAAAAATCATTCAGACACCTGAGCTACTCCCACAAAACACTGTCATTTTTGTTTTTCCCACATTGTGTATGCACGATTTCAGAAACACTCCTTACCTTTCACTACTCAGAAAGCCTCTTTTTCCACTTGGTAAGGGATCCTTCATCTTGCCCCTCTTATTAATGTAGAAGTCACTGGAACAGTGATTAAACCTAAAATGAAATTTGAGTTAATCATCTACCTTTAGACTTACAATTAGCCTCTGTGATGAAAAGTGGATTTTTTTCTGGAATCTTGTGCATTTTTCTCCCAGCTCTTAATATCTTACTTTTTCACTCTCTCTTAAAAAAAATAAATAAATAAAATAAAATAAAAAAATCTTTTTTTAACTTCACAAGGAAAAAGATAAATGAACCGTTTCTGGTTGTGGGAGGGGGTAGGAGGAAACAAGCAAAACACTGAGGTCCCCCTGGTCCCCATCTGTTCCAAATCTTCTCCTCACAGGATGTAATGTCTAAAAAGCAAGAAAAATACTCCTTCCTCTTCCAACATTCAGCAGGATCTTGCATGCAAAAAGAAGAATGTCTGGTTACTCTGTGGGTTTTCATCTGCTTTTTAACTCACATGTTGCCGAATTACACTGGCCCCTCAATCCCATTTCCCCCACTTCCCAAAGAAAAGCAGTGGGATGGCTGGGAGGCAGCAGGGTTCACCACTAGCAAGGAACATCCTGGTTCTGGCAAAGCTCCCTCCCCTTCCACCAACTCCTTTGGCACAAAGGATTAGTTCTAAGTCTGGCCAATGACTTCTGCAGATTTCTCAGCTGAAGACTTGCCAGGGGGATGCCTAGGCCCCCAGAGGAAATGGGGCCGGCCCTGAGTAAAAGGAGGGCTCGGAATCCTGAACTTCTTGTTCTGTGCCCTCACCCCCTGCTTCCACGCACTTTGCGCACGGATATCCACACGCGGCCAACTCCTGGACATCTGAACAGGAAGGATGTTCCCCAGTAGCTTGCAACAGCCGTCACTGATGTCTTTCCAGGACCGGTTGGGTGATATTTATAGGAACGGCAGCCGGCCAAACCAGGCCAGCTCCAACTTTATTTCAAACAACCTTCCTTGCGTCTTCTGACGCTAGTTCTCCTTCGAGTTAAATGGAAAGGCATTCCTCCCTTTAATGCTTGATTTTTACTCAGGAAAGGAGACTCTCATTAAAATGACTGAGAAACCCTGAATGAAAAGCTGGAAAAGGACTGCGTGGTCTGCCCCTCCTCCTCGGCTCTCAGTCTTCCTCCCTTGTGCCCCTAGCCACCTCCACCTTCTTGACCTCCCCAGACACTCTCCTTGGCACATGCTCCTTTTTTATGCCTGAGCAACACAGAACCCCTGGCAGCTCCCCAGGTAAGCAAAACTCCCTCTTAACCTGGTCTTGGGCACCTGGGTGGCTCAGTCGTTGGGCATCTGCCTTCAGCTCAGGTCATGATCCCAGGCTCCCTGCCTGGTGGGGAGCCTGCTTCTCCCTCTCTCACTCCCTCTCTCCCTGTGTTTCTCTCTGTCAAATAAATAAATAAAACCTTAAAAATAAATAAATAAACAGGCTAACCTGTGCCCAGATTATCCTTCCAGCCACTCCCTAATCCCTTCCCCCCCCTTTTTAAATTAACATATAATGTATTAAGTGCTTCATGAATCATCAGTCTTACACAGTTCACAGCACTCACCATAGCACATCCCCTCCCCGATGTCCATCACCCAGCCACCCCATCACGCCCCCTCCTCTCCCAGAAACCCTCAGTTTGTTTCCTGAGATTAAAGAGTCTCTTATGGTTGTCTCTCTCCCCAGTCCCTTCTTATCACATCCTACTACAAGAAAGACCCTGTAGAGTCTAACCCTCTACCACACACCCCTTCTCTGACCTTCTTTCCTTCCACTTTTCCTCTGCAGAACTTTCCGCCTCAGGGTTGCTCAAACACACCAAACCACCCCTCAGCGCCTTCCCATTTGCTGTTTCTTCTACCGGGACACCTTCTCCTGAAGTGCCTGAAAATCTGGCTCCCTGATACCATCTACACTGCCGGGAAATAACCTTCCTCGAGAGGCCTTGTGAACACTGTCTAATAAAAACAGCCCCCATCTCTCTCCAGCTGCTCTCTCCCACACATACTTTAATTCACAGCACCTTTCACCACCACCACTCTCCTTAACCAAACTTTTGTGAGGCTTCTCCGAGCCCTTGTCAACTAGGCCTCCACCTTGGCCAGCCCTCAACAAACAGTCCGGCTAAGTGAGCCCTACCCTTAATATGTGACCAAATTCCTCCACCCTCGCCTCTGATATTTAACTGCTTAGCCTGCCTTATGCAAGAATCCTGATGATTTAACAAGAATTTCCCCCACCCTTGATGTTTCCTCCATCCACAGACCCACTTCCATTCATTACAGATGTCCAGCTGTCTTTGCTATATTCAGCGTTGCACTCACTCTCTTTTCCCGACGGAAAGAGTCCTGATCAAGCCTTCCTTCCCGCTTTAACCTGTGCCACAGTAATTTTTCCTCAGCACCACCTAACATGTGATCTTTTCGTTCATCTGTGTCTCCCCAGCGGATTGGCAGGGTCTACACGCATTCTGCTCTCCACTAAACTCCTAGCTTCTAGAGCAGTATCTGACATGTAGCAGACACTAACTCTGCTGAATTAACAAACCTAGCTACTTCTTTTCTCTCACTGTCCCTTCACCTGCCACCTCCTCTGGGAAGTCATTCCTGAATCTTCCAAGGCTTGACCCTGGACCTCACCTGGCAGTGTTCCTACTGACCACAAGGTAAAAGATGTATATTAACACGTACATGAATAGGTATGTTTAATTTGCCACTTATACAGTATACTTATATACAATATGAAGCATCTGTCCTCCTTCCCTTCTGCACCATCCCACTTCCAATGTGTTTTCTCCATATACACACTCTGACACATATCTATGTGTGTCTCCTCCTCCCAGCCCATAACACTGCCTAACTCCTAGCAGGGGCTTAATTAAAAAGGGACAAGGGTGCTTGATTTCTGCCTGGTGAGTTCAAGCCCCACATTGGACATAGAGCCTACTAAATAAAAAGGGGGAGGAAGAAGAGCAGTGTCGGGGTGAGGGCCAGATCTCTTCTCTCCAAAACCCACCCCAGCTTAGCCCCCATCTTCCGGCATCAGCCATCCACGGAGGAGAGCTGCCACACTGCAGGCTACCCCGCAAGAGGGACGATAGTCTACCACACTTACGAGGCCAGCACGGGTCACAGCAGTGGCCTTAAGCCCACTGCTCCTGGAGGGCATGAGGGTTCATTAGGCCGGGAAAGCCACCAGTCCCATAGCCCTGTGGTTGAAGTCCAGTCTGCTTGGAACCTTGAGGTGGGGGGGCGGGGTGAGCTGACTGTCCAAGTACGTTTCCACATAAAGGAAAAGCAAACAGAAGAAGGCCCTTCCTCATCCCTGTGAGCCTCTCAGAGGTGTGCAAACCTTCGAGTGTTTGTTGAAAAGCCTAATCGGATTAAAAATGCTTTGAAAGGGCTGGAAGAGGAAGTGCAGACTCTGACCCCCTCCACAAGCCTGCAGCCAAATCACTGTCACTTTCCCTTCCGGCGCCTCTGTTTCCGGGTACTGTATGTGGCGAGACCCAGGTCTAGGAAGGTACCTGGGGCAGAAGCGGGAACCAACCGTCGTCGTTGTCCACTGAGAGCTACCAAATCTTCTAACTGCCAAGAAAGAGCTTTGAGAGAGCAGATCAACCAGCCAGGACTGGAAGAAGGGTGAGCCCTACACACAGCTTTCACTAAACCGAGAGTCTAGAAGATACTGAAGTGCCCGGCCCCAGCCTCCTGGGAGGCACTTAATTATCAGCCACCCCACCCCCACCTCAGGTGGGTGGGTCTCCTTTCTCACAGCCAATTCATCCCAAGAAGTTTCAGGTGAAGTAAGTGTCCAGGTGGGCTTGTCAAACAATGACTAAAGGAAAAGACAATACTTACCAAAGATTCCAGATTTTGGTTCTCTCTGTTGGACAACTTTACCAAATCCTGCCACCCAATACCATCACGCTAGGATGACCGAGCACCCCAGGATGCCAGGGACTGTCCTGGGTTTAGCCCTTCCGGTATCCCACTCCAGGATGGTCCGGTTCATCCATGCAGCTTCCCCAATCTCCTTCACTCCCTCCCCAGGGTTTCAGATGGGCGCATATTTGGGGAAGGTGGGCTTTCTGATGCTGTTCCCTAATCCTCACGCCCTTGCTGCATTTTAGAAGAAAGGAGAGTGATGAATCTATGGGTTGAATTAGTTTCTTTTTTTTTTTTTTTTAAGATTTTATTTATTTATTTGACAGAGAGAGAGATCACAAGTAGGCAGAGAGGCAGGCAGAGGGAGAGGAGAAAGCAGACACTCCGCTGAGCAGAGAGCCTGTTGTGGGCCTCGATCCCAGGACCCTGAGCCACCCAGGCTCCCTGGTTGAATTAGTTTCTTTCAATCAAAGACTTTAATTTAAAAAGCAGAAGAAGGGGCGCCTGGGTGGCTCAGTGGTTAAGCACCTGCCTTCGTCTCAGGTCATGATCCCAGAGACCCCGATCGAGCCCCATATCGGGCTCTGTGCTCAGTGGGAAGCCTGCTTCTCCCTCTCTCACTCCCCCTGCTTGTGTTCCTCTCTGGCTGTGTTTCTCTCTGTCAAATAAATAAAATCTTTAAAAAAATAAAAATTAAAAAATTAAAAAATAAAAAGAAGGAGCTAGATAAGAATACCACCAAACAGCACTTTCCCTGCTGAATATACGACTTCTTTAATGCTATAAGGTAGATACCATTTTCCAGATTGGGAAAGTGTGGCTGAAAATCACAGATAAATAAGTGGTAGGGTTGGGACCCCAATCCAGGCAGTGACACCAGAGCGCCCAAACTTACCATCTTATATTGTAATCCCTAAAGATGAAGAGTCCTTGTCATTTTGATCAGAGGACAAAAACAACCTGAAGTGACTTAGGCCAGATGGACAAAGGAGACATGAGCAACTCACCAAGAAAATGAAATTGTGAGACTGTGACCATAAGCTCTCCTACAGATGGGACCCGCTAGCTGCTCTGGGGAGACGACCAGGCTCCTGGAAGGTTATGGCACCCTGCCCCAGTCAGAGCCTCATCCCAGAAGCCCTTAACCTCGGCCCCGCCCCCATCCACCCTCCCGCGGGCTGCCAGATGAATCCACTGAAACCCCAGAGCTGGATGTGTTCCTCCAACCTGTCTGGCACGTCAGCAGCCACACTGCATAATAAAATCCAGATCCCTCAGCCCGAGTCTCACCTGTCGCCCTGAAAATAGAAGTGAAGGCTGACTCTACAGGAATCAATCTGGCAGCAGAGGTCATAAATCTTGATACAAGTGCATGTCCTTTGACTTTATAATCTCTCTTCTAAGTCTATTCCCCAAGAAAATGGTTGCTAACCAGTAGTGACGGGGAGGAGGGTGACATTTTACACATAGGGTTACTTAAAATGAGGAACTCGGAATAATTCCTACAACTAACAATAAAGAGATGGTTAACTAAACTATGATACATCTGATACATTCATTCAACAGGATATTACGGAGCCGCTACAGTGTATGTTTATGAGTTGAAAATAGCATGGAAAATGCTTGGGCTACCATGTTAAGCATAACAAGCAGGAAATAAAATTCTAAAGACAGTGTGATCACAACTATGTGAAAACAAAAATACTACTTGCAGGGAAAGGACCAAAAGGAAACAAACACCAAGAAGTAATCGCACTTCAGCATCATAAGCATCCTGCTAATGAACCACGTTGTCATTCTTTTTTTTTTTATTTAAAGATTTTATTTATTTATTTGACAGAGAGAGATCACAAATAGGCAGAGAGGCAGGCAGAGAAAGAGAGGGAAGTAGGCTCCCTGCTGAGCAGAGAGCCCAATATGGGGCTCGATCCCAGGACCCTGAGATCATGACCTGAGCCGAAGGCAGAGGCTTCACCCTCTGAGCCACCCAGGCGCCCCAGCGCGTTGTCATTTTTATCTCACCGAACCTTCATGATAAGTTAGGAACTATTCTGATCTTCCCTTTAGCAAGGAGAAAATCCAAGCTCCAAGAAGATAACGAAGCTGCCCCAGGGTTGCCCACAGCTACGAGGGGAAAGAACTCCTCCAGACCCAGGTGCAGACAGTAGCTTGGTTTGGCTGGTGAACTGCTCACAAGTGTTTCCCCCGACTTTCCACTTTACTTCCTAAATTGCCCATATTAACCATCATGATGCTGTTTAAACATTTTTTCCCCCCATTTCAAAGGTAATTCAGGTTTATAACACTTGGTGTGTTGTATTACTTTTCTAATGTAGGAAACAATAAACTTCGGACCACACCACATTTAACAACAACAACAGAATTTTCTTCATCTTCAATTCTCCACAGTTCGGCTCTCTGCTGTCCTTCTGGCCACATTTCCACACTCCTTTGTCATAGTCGTTAAGTTGCTAGGCTATCAGGTGACACGGTCAGGTCTACAGTTTAGCAAGCACACTTCTGGGGTGGAGAGGCAGGTGGAGGTGGTGGAGGCAGGTGAAGGGGTCCCTCTGGAGAAATGGCCAGGGCATAACGCACATGTGGAAAGGACATGACCACGGTGTCGGAGAGAGACAAACTATCCATGCAAAAGCATCAGCAATAGACAAAAGAAATAGGAGGACCAGGGAGCCAGGACCTAAGGGGATCCCAACCCCCCACCGCACCCTGCACACGTACCCCACCCACCCCCATCCCACTCATCACTGGCACGGCCACTGTCTCAGGGCCTCCCCGCTGCTGCTCCAAGGAAGCCAAGAGGCAGGAGAGCCTTCAGCCACCACTCCCTGGAACACCCAGGATAGAAGTGGCGAGGGCTACTAGGACCACCACCAGCCACACCGCCATTCTGGCCCTGGTCTCTCTTGGGGTGCTTTTTTTCCAGTTTGAGGGAGAAAGCAGGCTTTTGAGAAAACAAATTATAAGACAGCTTGCCTGCAGCAGAGCAGTAGCAACACAAAGTGTGAAAGTTGCAACAAAGATGCTCATATTTCACTCCCTTTTCCCAATCTTAGCACATTGGAGGGCTTTCCAAGTAAGGCAGCCATAATATTGCTGGAGAAAATAAAATGAAAAGGAGGAACTTTTCAACAGTGTTTCTTAGCCCTTGGAGGTTGTGAGAACTGCCTGGAGGACCGGCACTTCAAATACTGATTTTTCGAGGGCGCCAGGATGGCTCAGGTCGTGATCTCCAAGTCCTTGGATGGAGCCCCAGGTCCAGCTCCCGGCTCAGCCAGGAGTCGGCTTCCCTCTCTGCCTCCTCCCACCCCCACCCCCACTCATGCTCTCTATGTCTCTCTCTCTCTTTCTAATGAATAGATAAAGTCTTTACCAATAAACAAATAAATACTGATTTTTCAGGCTCACCCACAAACATTCTGATTTCACAGATCCCGCTCAAGCTCAAGAGTCTGCCTTTTATTGAGCATCTCCCCATGTTACTATTGGATCTAACCTGCTAAGAAACCCTGACTTACAACATCTTGCAGATATAAGGATTGACATTTGAGGAACATTTCTAATTACTTTATCTTTATATATATATAATACATATATTATATATATATATTGCAAAGGGCATATAGGGAATTTTTTGTATTATTTTTGCAACTTTTTTATGAGAAAAATTATTTCAGATTAAAAACTTTAAAACATACATATTACAAAAGTAATATGTGCCTATAATAAAGTATTTTTACGCATGTTTTAGTATTATTATTTAGGCAACATTTTAGTATGTTTATGAGTGCCTGGGTGGCTCAGTTACTTAAGCGTCTGCCTTCGGCTCAGCTCATGATCCCAGAGTCCCAGGACTGAGCCCCACCTTGAGCTCCCTGCTCAGCAGGAGGCCGGGGATGGGGTCTGCTTCTCCCTCTGCCCCTCACCCCACTCTTGTGTTCTCTGTCACCCTCTCAAATAAATAAAAACTTCTTTTTTTTTTAAGATTTTATTTATTTGACAGAGTGAAACACAGCCAGAGAGGGAACACAAGCAGAGGGAGTGAGAGAGGGAGAAGCAGGCCCCCCGCCGAGCAGGAAGCCCAATGGGAGGCTCAATCCCAGGCCTCCGGGATCATGATCTGAGCCGAAGGCAGACGCTTAACAACTGAGCCACCCAGGCACCCCTCAAATAAATAAAATCTTAAAAAAAATTTTTTTTCTTTTACTAGTACCACATCAGGTAAAGCAGAAAATAGATATCTGGAATGCCTAGGTGGCTCAGTAGTTGAAGCATCTGACTCTTGGTTTGGGCTCTTGTCACAATATCAAGGTTGTGAGATTGAGCTCCTCTAGGACTCTGTGCTGAACGTAGAGTCTGCTTGGGATTCCTTCTCTCCCTCTCCTTCTGCCCCTCTCTCCCACTCATGCACATGCGCTCTCTCTCCCTCTAAAATAAATTAATTAATTTTAAAAAATAGAAAGAAAACAGACATCCCCCTTCACTGTCCCTCTTCCTCCTCCACAACCAGCCTCATCCTACTCTTCAAATTAACCAGTGTGAACAGTCTGGTACATATTAGCAAACATGTCAGACTTTTTCTCTGTGCATTTTCATTTTTTAACAATAATTTATACCTACAAGGTTGTAATGAAAATGACCCTCAAAATTACTAGTCGAAATGCAAACTACTATAGCTTTTTTTTTTTTTTTTAAGATTTTATTTCTTTATTTGACAGAGAGAAATAACGAGAGAGGGAACACAAGCAGGGGGAGTGAGAGAGGGAGAAGCAGGCTTCCCACCGAGCAGGGAGCCCGATGTGGGGCTCGATCCCGGGTCTCCGGGATCATGACCTGAGCCGAAGGCAGTCGCTTAACCAACTGAGCCACCCAGGTGCCCCTACTATAGCCCTTTTGAAAAACAGTTTAGCAGTGTATATCAAAAATCATAAAAACACTTATATTTTAAGACCTACCAATTCCATGTGGAGGAATCCCTCCCAAGGAGCGCACTCTCCAGGAATAGTATGCATCCTTTTTTTTTTTTTTTTAAGATTTTATTTATTTATTTGAGAGAAAGAGAGAGAGAGAGAGAGAGAGAAAGAGAACATGAGCTCGAACGAGGGGATGGGCAGAGGAGGAAGAAGAGGGAGAAGGATAATCTCAGGGATTTCAGGCTGAGTGCGGACCTCAAGGCAGGGCTCAATTTCAGGAATGCTGAGATCATGACCTGAGCCGAAATCAAGAGTTAGACACTTAACTGACTGAGCCACCCAGGTGTACCCCTTGTTTTTTCAATTGTGGTAAGAATACTTTACATCAAATCTACTCTCTTAACTAATTTTTAAGTGTATAATACATTACTGTTGACTACAGGGACAATGTTGTACAGCAAATCTCGAGAACTTACTCTCTTGCTTATCTAAAACTTTATGCCCACTGATTAGTAATTCCCATTTCTCCCTCCCTCTCTCCCTCCAGTCCCTAACACCACCACACCACTCTGTTTCTATGAAGACTACTCTACATACCTCATAAAGGGAATCATGCAGTATTTGTCTTTCTGTGATCAGCTTATTTCAGTTAGCATGACATCCTTAAGGTTCATCATGTTGCCACATATTACAGAATGTCCTTTATTTTTAAGGCGACTAGAATTCCATTATATGTATGTCCCAATTTCTTTATCCATTCATCTGTTGATGGACACTTACATTGTTTCCACATCTTGGCTGTTGTGAATAGTGCTACAGTGAACATAGGAGTGCTAATATCTCCTTGACATTGATTTCAATTTTGGGGGGTAAATATCCAGAAATGAGATTGCTAGATCATAGGGTATTTCTATTTTTAATTTTTTTGAAGAACTTCCATACTGTTTTCCTCCATGCCGTACTATTTTGCATTCCTCCCAGTAGTGTGCAAGGGTTCAGATGTCTCCATATCTTTGCCAACACTCTTTTCTCTTATAAAAGCCATCTTGACAGGTGTGAGGTGGTATCTCATTGTGATTTGATTTGCATTTCCCTGATAATTAGTGACATCGTTCTTTTTTTCATTTACCTGTCGGCCTATCTGTCCTCTTTAGAGAAATGTCCTCTCAAGCCCCAGCCCACTTGAATCAGAAATCAGGTTTTTAAATTATTGAGTTTTAAGAAGTATGCAATTATTTAAAATGACATCATGAAGCAACAAGAAAGATAGTTCTGAAAACTTTAGTGAAAAAAGAAAACAGTATAAACATTTTACATATCCTCCAATTACCATGTTTTTACTTTTCTAATTTAGTTTTTTAAATAGATAAAATAAGGAAATAAAACTAAATTACTAACAGTATGTTACATAGGTGTTATTTGAGTGAAACTTCTGGGTTTTTTTAACCTTGCAGCCTTGCCTTTTTTAAAATATTTATTTATTTATCTTAGAGAAAGAAAGTGTTCATTTACGAGCCTGGGGGAGGGGCAGATGGAGAGATGCAGACACCTTGGTAAGAGCAGAGCCGTAAGTGGGGTTCCAACCCAGGACCCTGAGATCCTGACCTGAGCAAAATCAAGAGTTGGAAGCTCAACCAAATGAGCCACCCAGACTCCCCTTAAGTGGAACTTTTCTTTTCTTTTCTTTTTTAAAGATTTTATTTATTTATTTATTTGACAGAGAGAGAGAGAGAGAGAGAGAGAGATCACAAGTAGGCAGAGAGGCAGGCAGAGAGAGAGGAGGAAGCAGGCTTCCTGCTGAGCAGAGAGCCCCATGCAAGCCTCCATCCCAGGACCCTGAGATCATGACCTGAGCCAAAGGCAGAGGCTTTAACCCACTGAGCCACCCAGGCGCCCTCCCACAAGTACAACTTTGAGGACTTCATGTGGCCTCCCTGAGGGTCAGTTCCTTATGGAGATAATGGGAGATAAAAATTATCACCTAAACTTAATTCATGAATTAAAATAAAACATGTGTTAGCACTGGATACATTGAAAGCTGACAGAACAAGTAGAGCTGTTTGGGTTATTTGTATTCTCGGCGATGGGCCACATTTCACAAATCCATACTTAAACACTGGGATTTAAAAATGGGATCAGGGGCACCTGGGTGGCTCAGTTGGTTAAGCAACTGCCTTTGGCTCAGGTCATGATCCCGGAGACCCGGGATTGAGTCCCACATCGAGCTCCCTGCTCAGCGGGAAGCCTGCTTCTCCCTCTCTCACTCGCCCTGCTTGTGTTCCCTCTCTAGCTGTGTTTTTCTCTGTCAAATAAATAAATAAAATCTTTAAAAAAATTAAAATAAAATAAAAACGGGGATCAAAATTTTGAAGCTCTCATTTTCTCCTAGGACCCGCTCTTAAGCCCGCGCTTTACCTCTAAAAGACACATCGTATGAAGTGCACTACAGTGATAAGGCGCTATGCCCAGTTAATTGAAATAATGAAATGAGAATACGATTTGCAAACTGCAAAGTACCTCAAAGTGTAATACATCATGAAAGCATTTGGACGGGATCACCCTAAAGGGATGGAACAAAGGCCCAAATACCTACAGTATTTATGTGAGGTAATGGAATGTGGAGGGGCTGTGTGTCAAAAAAAATCACCAGACTCTTTCAGTGTGTCAGCAAATGCTTCCAGGAGGAGGCAAGACTCTGAAGGGTAATGAGAGTAAGAATATTTATCTCAGGATGCCTTTCAGCCAATCAGAAGAACAATTTCTGGGACTACCTTCATCTCATTTATCACTAGTCCTACCAGGCTTGGCTCCGCAGATTTTACTTTGGAGTTAATCACAAGGGTTACTCTGAGCCCATGTTATAGGAAGCCTCTCCTTTCTAAGGACCATCTAGAAAGAGAAATTAAAGTATGATTATTTTATTGTCATTACCTTGATAGTATGGTCAACCTTACTGTTCCTAAAATTCCCAAAGGACTTGTTCCAGAAAATATAAAAGGATATCTAGTTAATAGTTTAAAAAAAAAAAAAAAAAAAGCAGGGCAGGGTTGTGGGGGTGGCTCAGTCAGTTGAGGGTCTGCCTTCGATTCAGGTCATGGTTTCCAGGTTCTGGAAGAGAGCCCTGCACTGGGCTCCTTTCTCAGCCAGAAGTCTGCTTCTCCTTTTGCCTCGCCCACCCACCCCTTACTCGTGTTTTCTCTGTCTCTCTCTCTCTCAGATAAATAAAATCTTAAAAAATATATATATCATCTTTACACACCCTATCTCCTATCCTTCCCAGGAGGGAACTGCTGCTTGGATAGGTTTTCTTCCATACCTTGAATTTTACATATACATGTGATATATTCACAGATGCACGCATATGCGTACACACACCATTATTTTTATGCAAATAAGATCACACTCCTTGCTACTTGAATTTTTCACTTGAGAATAACTCAATGGCATCTTTCTTTCGTTATCTGGAGTCACAGGCATGTGTGCAGTGGTTCTAGACCCTGGGGCCGGCCAGCCTCAAGTCCAGCTCCCCCACATACTAGCTATGTGACCTTAGGGTTATTCCTTTCCCCATCTACAAAAACATTCCTTTTCTTTCCATTTTTTAAGATTTTCTTTATTTATTTGAGAGAGAGAGACAGAGACAGAGCATGAAGAGTGGGGAGGAGGCAGAGGAGAGAGAGAAGCAAACTCCCAGCTGAGCAGGGAGCCCAACACAGGACTCGATCCCAGGACCCTGAGATCATGACCTGAGCCGAAGGCAGACACTTAACCCAATAAGCACACAGGCGCCCCTATAAAAATATGCTAACAGTAACCAAAGAACAAGTGTGAAGACTGAATGAGCTAATATTATAAATATGTAAGTATTATGAAATATATAAAGCACTTAGGATACTGTGTAGAGTAAATACTGTATGTGTGTCGGTCATTGTCATCACAGTAGACCCCTTATCTGCAGGAAGTACATTCCAAGACCCCCAGTGGATGCCAAAAACCATGGATTGTTCTAAGCCCTATATATACCATGTCTTCTCCTATACGTATATACCTATCATAAAATTTAACTTAAGGATCTGGCACAGTAACAGATTAACAATAGTAACCAATTATAAAATAGAACAATTATAACAATGTACTGTAATAAAAGTTAGGTGAATGTGGTCCCTCCCTTTCTGTCAAAATACTCTATTTACTGTACTCACCTTTCTTTCTGTGATCAAGGGAGATGACAAAATGCCTCCATGATGAGATGAAGTGAGGTGATCGACGCAAGCACCATGACATAGCATTGGGCTACTTTCGACCTTCTGCATATTCTCCAGGAGGGTCATCTTCCTCTGAACTTCAAACTTCAGTTGACCATAGGTAAGCCGAACTCTGAAAAGCAAAATTTTGAATGGTGGGGGAGGAGGGAACTCCTATATTTGCTTTGTTCTCTTCGTTAATGCTCATATAGCGTTCCATCATTTGGAAGAACAGTAATTTATTAAGCTCATCCCCTGCTGAGAGACACACTGGTGATTTCCCACTTTCTGCATTTTTGAACATAGATCTTTGTAAACTTGGGCAAACATCACTCTAGGATAGTTTCAAAGGAATGGAATTGCTGCATCAAAGGTTATACCCCTTTTTTATGAAAGACGTTGCCAAATTTCTTTCCAAGAGGCTGCACTAATTGACACCATGGCCAATAGTTTGTGCATGCCTGTCTCTAGGCCCCTTCACAACACTGGCAGCCTGCATCTTAGGCATCCTCATTTCTGCATTGGCCTTCCCTCACTGAAACTTCAATCAAAACCACCAACAATGCATTTGTTAAAGTCCCTGGGACACCTAATCCCTTTGTCTTTTCTAAAAAGGAATGAGGCCTTTTTGGCTCGGACAGGCTTCAGTTGCCTGGACACAGCCCTAGGTTGACTTGGAAAAATACAAATAAAATGCATTTGCTGTTCCCTAACGCCCTCAGAGAAGCTCAAGGGGGCCCACGTGAGGCCCCGTGCTCTGTTCTCTATCACATGCAAAAGATTTTCAATAGCAGCTGGTATTTTCCTGGGTGGAGATCAGAGCCAGCATTTGTACATAAATATTATCTGAGGACTGTAGGGAGAACCAGGCTAGAAGCAGAGGCGGCAACATCCCAGTTATCTTGTTACTAGGGGCAGTGGGGTGTGCAAGAGCAGTGAGCACCCTCATCCTTCTCCTGAGCTCCCTACAGAAAGGGGAAGCGTCCCAGGCAGGAGCCCAGGCCATCAGGGCAGCTTGTAATCAAACAGAGGTGGGAGCGGGTGCAAGAGCATGGCTGGCAATCCCCAGCAGGCAGAGAGGGAGGGCAAAGAGGTATGTCTACTGGGCCCAGACTGCAGTTCTGACACCTGTCTGGCAGAGTGAGCACCTGCAGCCACCTGGCTCCTAAGACCACAGCTCCCGTCCGGTAATGACACAATGACCACTGACTGACGAGGGCCCTCTGGCCACATCTCCAGTGTGCTACCGCACAGAGCGGGCGACTTCTGGCTTTGCTTGAGGACCTCTCCAGGTAGAGAGGAGATACGCAGTGATGGGCTCTGTACCAGGCAGGGCCTCCCGGAGTTCTTAGGCGGGAATGTCAACAATTCTAAGGGTTGCCCCTGCTAAGCTCTGCAAGCCCAGAGCCATTCATCTTCCAAACTTGTTTTTCAGGCTCACTATTTTATGGCTCAAAACCATTCACCTTTGTTCTTTCAACTGTCTGCTTGCCTCCCACCATTCCCAGAGACCCAGGTCAGGTCAGGGAGAGGGAGAAGGCAGGCGAGCCTCTACAACAGCAGGTTCTGCGGATCAGAGCAAATTCCAGGGATGAGACCCAGCGACCCTGACTCATGTCTGTAACAGAGGGAATAACTCAGATGACTATCTCAGGCACTCAGAAAGTGAGTTAAGTTTCCTCTTCCTATCCAGCGCACATGGGAGGGTCAGCAGGAAGAAAGGAGGTCCACAGACCCAAGGTCCCCCTTGGGTCTAACCAGCAGCAATGTATAGCACAGGAAAGCTCACTGTGCCTCAGTTTCCTTTTCCCTGAGAACCTGGACCTAAACACCCAACACCCTGCATTTCATGAAATGCACAAAACAGTCATTTGCTGAGTGTGGTCTATGTGTTCTAGACACTGTGGACACAGCACTAAACTATCAGCCAGTGCCTGTCCTCACGCCGATGTTCCCAGTGAAGTAAATACTAGTAATAGTATCTTGCTTACTACTGAGGGACCCAGATTTATGAAGAGACAAGGTCATACGGCTCCATAGGGGCTGCATGGCTCTCTCTACCCACAAACACAAACAACAGCTTAACCAGGTCACTGTGAAGCTCACAGAGCTAAAGCTTCAGAGCCCTCACCCACAGCAGCCCCTTCCAAGGCCCCGGAAAGAAACATATGCACATGGTCTTGACTTTCGCTAAACTCTGCCAAAGTCAAGTGTTAACCACAAATGGAAAGAGGACTGTCTCTCCCTGCTCCAGTTTCCCTTCTGCTATGCCTGCCCCCCTGCTGTGTGAGGTACCCAAGTAGGAGTCAAACTGGTAAACTGGTGGGATAGTGAGTTTCTACCAGGATGTATTTATGTGGTTCACAGTCACCCTGGCGTACGTTGAATGGCTGCAAACCTTCCAGGGAAGACACAGCTCCCAAGAATATTCCCGCACCCAAGCACCCACCGATCCCAGTTCCTGACATAGCCACATCAGCGGGTGAGACACCGCATGATCCTGTCCTACCGTGCCCAAAACTGAAGTATGTGGTGGGGACGAAACAGAAAGGTTTAAAATGTCTGGAATCAGATGCCAACCTGGGAGAAATGCTTCCAGTTAGGAGACCTGTATAATTACAAGTGGAGGATTCAACCCCTGCAGTCAAAGGTGAATTCTCTTCTATCAGGAAGATACTTGATGCATGTGGTTATAATGCACTGTAGTTTCTTGTTTCTTTTTTAAGATTTATTCATTTATTTGAGATAAAGAGAGAGAGAGCGCGCACGAGCAGGAGGTCGCAGAGGAAGAAGGAGAGGGAATCTGGAGCAGACTCCTTGCTGAGCACAAAGACCAATGTGGGGGTCGATCTCATGACCCTGAGACCACAACCTGAGCTGAAACCAAGAGTGAGAGGCTCAACCGACTGCTCCATCCAGGCGCCTCCACCTTTTTTATTTTTGATGGAATCACACAACACAGAATTAACCAATTATGAACATGAGCATGTAGTAATACTACAAGCAGTGCATGTGTCTATATGAATTCATTCATTTTCTGTGTCTAACCTGTTAAGAATGAAAGACAAATGTTGGCAGCCATCTCTTATTTGGCATCACGGCCATCCTCAGACCTCTGGTGAAGCCGAAGATTGTTAAAGAGAGGACCAAGAAGTTCCTCCCGCACCAGTCAGACCGATGTGTCAAAATTAAGCATAAGGGGCAGAAATCCAGAGGCAGTATCAATAGGGTGCAAAGAAGATTCAAGGACCAGATCTTGATGCCCAACTCTAGTTATGGGAGTAACAAGAAAACAAAACACATGCTGCCCGTGGCTTCCAGAAGTTCCTAGTCCACAAGGTCAAGGAGCTGATGTGCAACAAACCCTACTGTGCAGAGATGGTTCCCAGGGTCTCCTCCAAGAACTGCAAAGCCATTGTGGGAAGAGTAGTCCAGGGGGCCGTCAGAGCCGCCAATCCCAATGCCAGGCTGCGCAGCAAAGAAGATGGATAGACAGCCAATGTGCACGTCATATTTGTGTTAACAAAGCCATAAAACTGAAAAAAAAAAGACATATTTTGATCAACCATGCTAGAGAAAAGGTGGATTATCTTTTACTCTCTCCACAGAAAATTTCACAGAATGTTCTCCACAGAAAATCATTATCAGAGGAAGAAATGAACAAAGGGTATAAAGCTAGAAAACGCAGGAATCAAAAGCATGATGGAGGTGTGCCAGGCAGTTAATTAAGAAAAATGTTACTCTTGGGGCGCCTGGGTGGCTCAGTCATTAAGCGTCTGTCTTTGGTTCGGGTCGTGATCCCAGGGTCCTGGGATTGAGCCCCACATTGGGCTCCCTACTTGATGAGAGGCCTGCTTCTCCCTCTCCCAGTCCCCCTGCCTATGTTCCCTCTCTGGCTGTCTCTCTATCTGTCAGATAGATAAAAATTAAAAAAAAAAAAAAGAAAAGAAAGAAAAGAAAAACGTTATTCTTTGGATTTTATAGTGTTTGAGGTATCTGTCAGTTTTTAAAATATGTAAGTTGTTAGAGCTCTTTTCTCTATTTTTTTCTTTACTTTTTAAAATTGTAAGCATAGCTGACATACAAAGCTCTATATTTTTTCTCTAGTTACTTACATATTGGATTCCTAATTTTTATTCTTTCTCTTAAGACAGCTCTCCAATTGTACAAGTTTTGATCCCTATAAAACCCTGACCTTCCTTGGCAGCCGCCATCCCCTGAGTGCCAGGTTGTGCCAAGAACTCTGAGAGATCATTCTCGGTGGATTATTTAGACTTAATCTTCAATCAACCCACGGAGGTAAACTGAGGCTTAGAGCATTTATTCCAAATAACACAGCTCATTCTGCAGAGTTATAGCAAGGATTCAAAATCACATAGCATCTGGAGCAGTGCCCCACACGCAAAATAAGAACTCTGATGACAATCTGTGTTTTCTTCCCTGAGCTCAAGGTTTCTCATATTTAAAGATGAAGGGGTCAGAAGAGATTTAAATATCTGTACATGCACAGAGGACACAGGTAAAGATACACAGCACTGGAGATGGAGGCAGCCTCTCTGGGCAAAAAGCTGGATTGCACCTTCACATTTGTAAGCAACTTTACATACGGAAGTCCTTAGCACCGTGCCTGGCACGTGACAAGCGCCCAATAAATATGAGCTATTGCTATTTGTTAGTGCTAGTGCCAATTACTTACATTAATTTTTAAAAATTAAAAGGTGGGCACTGATACCTAAAACCTCTTCCAGCCGGATTTGGTGTTTGTTTAGATAACAGTTCCTAGCGCATTCCAGTGCCAGGGGCTCTAAAGCACTATTATGTTTAATACTCCCTGCATTTCTGTGCAGTAAGTACTATTCTCGTTCTACTCTGCAAATATGGAAACTGAAAAGGCATGGAGGGAGGTCCATAACCTAGGTCACATAGCCAATGAAGCGGACAATAGGATGAACAACACCCAGGCAGCGGACTCTACAGGCCAAATAAGAGAGCGACCTCACTGGCTCCACTTCCGGTATGATACGTGGGTGTCCTAGCATTGTTTTCATTCTTTTTTTTTTTTTAAAGATTTTATTTATTTGACAAAGAGAAACACAGTCAGAGAGGGAACACAAGCAGGAGGAGTGAGAGAGGGAGAAGCAGGCTTCCCGCCAAGTAGGGAGCCCCATGTGGGACTCGATCCCGGGTGTCCGGGATCATGACCTGAGCAGAAGGCAGTCGCTTAACCAACTGAGCCACCCAGGCGCCCCGCACTGTTTTCATTCTTAACGTGAACCTCGCCATTGCAATACATGTACAGCAGGATGGTCTTCAAGGAGTTTAGTGTGGGACATCTGCTATCTGCAGATGTGAAGGTGGCAGGAAAGCCCTACAAGGCTTATTAGAAGCTAGAAATTCAGAAGGAAAGGAGGCAAGGATGAATGAGAAAGGAAGGAAACGTGTGAAGCACCTACCAAAAGCCTGACAAAAGACTTGACTATCCCTCAGCTACCCTCCCATCACTGCAAAGGGGAGTCCCTGTCATCCTCATGCCCATTTCTGAGCTAAGCAGGCAAGCTGAGAGTCCAAGAAGTCCCTAGGCGGTGGGGCCTTGGAAAACCCAGGCCCCGGGGCTCTCTGTTCTCTAACAGCAAAGGGCATCTCCCACCCTGTCCTCCTTCCTCTGCTCCTCCAGGCCTTCCTCGGCCTGCACAGCTTAAAGTAAATATTTCTATATAGCGCAGCTCAACTCAGCAGGCCTGGGTGGCCTCTGTCCTACTGGAAAACCTCTGGGCACAGGAGGTCTCTGGAGTCTATTTGCTGAAGCAGGGACCCTGCCACAAGGAAAGAGGTGGGTGAGCCCAGGAGTTCTTTTGCACAGAAGGCAATGGACCCAGGAGCCTACAGGCATCTTGCAGGGACAAAGCTCTTTTGGAATCTCTACTCTGTTCAGGAGCACAGAGCACATGCCCTCCAAGCACTTGCCACCTTGGCCTCTGTCTGATATTTAAGTGCAGTTCTGACCTTTGTCTGCCTTGCATGTAAGGATGTGATGGTCTACATAAGGGGCTTGGACGACTGTGGACTTCTGGCAACAGCCACCTAATAATATATCATAGCTATGTGACCTTGAGCATGTCACTTGACCTCTCAGATTTAGTTTCCTTATCTGTAAAATGACAATTACCGATTAACAAATGTTTCTATACAATGAAAGATGACACTCCAACCCACCCTAGATTGCAGGTGCTTTGAAGAGAGTGAACATTTTGGCTCACCTCAGCATTTCCTTCAAGGTGCCTTCCTAACCAGTGCCTTACTCCACAGAAGGGGTTCTGCACAATTTGCTAATTTAAGGCAAATGGGGTAGTGCAAAACAGAGCTGGATTCAAATCCTGCCTCCGCCACTAACTCCTGCAGAGGCTTGCAGAGGTTTTCAGAGCCTGATCATCACTGAAACTACGGCTCTGGAGCCCTTATGGTGCAAAACTCTAGTTTCGCATAGTGTTTTCATAGAGTGAGGCACATGGGAACCCTGGTTATTTCAAAGGCTGGCCAAGGGTGGGATTCAAGGCCACAGTGAGTGCAAAGTGGGCTAGCGCAGCCTTGGCTCAGAGTGAGGGCAGATAAATGTGGTCCAGGAAAAGCATAAATCAAAAGAGGATGCTAGGGACACCTGGGTGGCTCAGTTGGTTGAGTGTCTGCCTTTGGCTCAGGTCCTGATCCCAGGCTCCTGGGATTGAGCCTGAACACCCCTGGGACTGAATGCAAGCGGGAAGGCAAGCTCTGCCCTCAGCAGGGAGCCTGTTGTTCCCTCTCCCTCTGCTCCTCTGCCCCGCTCTGCTCTCTCTCAAGCTCTGCTCTCTCTCTCAAATAAATAAAATCTTTAAAACACACACACACACACACACACACACACAAAAGAGGATGCTAAACTAATATAAGAGCAGACTAGGTCTACAACATGCTATTCGAAAGCTGGAAGAATTTTGCTAATATGCAAAGACAATACCACAAATTTGTATTTTCAGGGACTCACTCCTTTCTGCTTATTCCAGGAGAGGTTTTATGAGCCTTCCTTTTTTGTCTGTTTTTTCCCCCCATTGTGAACGTGGAAATGGTTCCATTAGCAAAGATATATGAATTTTTAACAAACCCCCACCAAAAAAAGTTCTATTGACATAAATGAGTCTTCACCTTCATTTCATATTGATAAGTTGCAGAGCTGACATAAACAATGGGTTTTGTTTTTCTCTTAAAACTGTCTTGTCATTCTAAGAACTCAATGCTGTTTGCAAACACTCTTAAGAGACTCAGGGCTTGCTATTGTGAAAGAAAAATGTGCAGTTATCATTGCTTGGACTCAAAAAAGATGTTTCTAGCAGCACTGCACTTCTCTGAACAAAGGCTGAGTGGCTGCATTAAATCTTAAAGATTTACAGGGGGAACTTGAGCCAACATTTCCATCCTTGGACAACGAGAAAAAAAGAAAAGAAAAAACCCACCTTATACCTGGGAAGTTTGTTTTTAAAGATTTATTTGAGAGAGAGAGAGAGAAACAAAGTCCGAACAGGAGTGGGAGAGGGAATGAGACTCTCAAGCAGACTCCCTGTTGAGCATGGAGCCCAATGCAGGGCTCCCTGTTAAGATCCTGAGATCACGACTTGAGCAGAAAACCAAGGGTCACATGCCCAAGAGACTGCACCCCTGTACCTGGGACGTTCTTAAAAACAATTTCCTGGTTTTCTCTGCCAGGTACTCTGCCCTTCCTTAGAAACTGTTTTCTCCATGGGGCTAGCTAGCCCTGTTGTACCATCTGTATCTAGCCTGGATGTGCACACGTGGGTTTCCTCGGGGAGCACCCCTGTGTATCAGGAAGAAAAATCCTCTGGAGAAGATAACCAGAGGAGGGGAAACAAAGGTGAGGCTGATGGAGGAGAAGGGCAGACGAGTCAGAATGCCCACACCCCGTTCTCCATCTTGCCGCATCAGAGCTCTGTTCTGGCAAGTCTTTTGACCTCTGCGAGACACAGATGCCTTTTCTATAAAACAGGGATAGAAACTCCTCTTCCACTGACCTCAAGAGGACTGCCCCTTCCCCACCACCCCCACCTGAGCAGATGGCTGCTGCCTCCCTGACCCAGCCCCCACACCAATTCACACAGCTGAAATAGAGAGTGTTTCTAGCAGCACTGCACTTCTCTGAACAAAGGCTGAGTGGCAGAGACTGCCAACCCAAGTGTCCCCATGTGAAAACGAGGGGAGTTCTGCATGCTCCCCTCCCCTGGTTGTGTCTACTTCTGGTTCCAACAATCCTCCACCCTCCACACCGCACCCTTTCCTCCCACCACTGCTCAGCGGCCGGCCCTTAGCCAACACTCTTGTCCACAAATGCCCAAAAGGAGAAAATGGCTATATGGCGCTAGTGCAGGTCATTTTCAGTTCCTATTTTAAACAATCATTAGGAAGACTATAAAGGAACTTGGGGAAATGTCTATAATAAAACAGTGACTGATAAACAACGGTCCCTAAATCTGCAGTCTTTGGATGGAATCAGACCTGGGTTTGAATCTCAGTTCTGCTGCACAACCTCTCAGAGCCTGAGTCTCTTCATTAAAGTATGGGGAGAGTAATTCCTTCCTTCTAGAATTATTGTAAGAATTTGGTGTAAAATAGGTAAGCACTGACCACAGTCCTGCCGGGAGAGCCAGTTCACAGTATGTGCATATGTGCAATGATAAGGAGGCGAACACAGAGCGGGCCAAAGGGCAGGTTCCTTCTACAGATAAGACAGGGCGGTGGTGGTGTTGTTTCCACTTAAGACTGTGATATTATCTTAAAATATACAAGCATAAATGGGGCTTTGGACTAGAATAATACAATTAAATAAGATTCCTGTAATCAGCAACCCTGCCCTCCTCCCTCCTGCTGGGCAGGGCTGCCCCTGAGACTGGTCTGCTCTTGGATCCATTTACATAAAAATCAGAAAAATCAGAAAAATCCATAGCCTTGGGAGCCTGCCCACTCCAAGCCCAGTCAACTCTCCAGCTCCCTGTTAGCTGTTTTCTAGAGATCTTCTACAACCAGTGGAGCAGGGTTGTAGAAGCTGGCCAGTAGCGGGTCAGCCACCCTGGAAAGTGCATCCGGCACTGCAGCCTGGGTTTAAGACTGAAGCGCAAGCAGGACCATTGGCAGCAGGTGGGATGTGTTCAGTTAGAGGCGCATGACTGGGGAGGGCTTGATTTGTTCCTAGACAGTCATTGGTGGAGACAGGCTCAATTATTTTCATTACATGGAGTCAATAGCAACAGGACGAATAATGGGTCTGAGCCAGAGAAGCAAAGGTTAAAGGGAGGGGGAGAGAGTGAACCAGGGGAGCCCCCTCTCAGGCCCATCAGGCCCAGTGAACCGTGATGGCGGGATGCGTGAGCAATGGCAGGAAGACGTCAGATATTTGTCTGGTCCTGCTCTGCTAGTCCCAGCATAAACTCCTAGAAGGTCAAGATGGCACCTACTGGGTGAATGACTCCAGTGGCCTTGGGTGGAAGGAACTTCATCAAGATCTCATCTAAATGATGCAGTGTTGAGAGGGATGCACACACTATCTGGGGATCCAGTCACCCCATTCCCCTTACCCAGCTGCTCCCTTTTCCACAGCAGTAATGACAACTCACCTTCCTAAGGGCGTCCTACTGCCAGGCACTGGGCTAAAACACTTAGCACACACCATCTTATTTAACTTTCCCAACAACCTGTGTGTTATGGACTATTGCGGTCAAGGAAACTAAGGGTCATAGAGGGTCAGGTGACTTCCAAACCCAGATCCATCTGACCCTAAGGCCCAAGCTCTCAACCCCTACATTCATTCTTCTCCTTTTTTCTCCTCTGCTTAAGTACGTCAAAGTCCTTCTACCCTCTCCTTCACCCTCTATCAGACACTATCTTCTGGAGGCTTGGGGGCTCCTCAGTAGGCTGACCTCAGAATAAAGCCCCTCAGGTGGAGGTGTTTCTGTTTCCAAGATTTCTCAAGAACAGGAAACTTCCCCGGCTGCCTGCAATAAATCCGAGCCTTCCTTCCTTTGTGATTTCACCCCGGGAACCACACTCCAGGATGACTCATCTCCAGGCCGGCAGGAGGTCTCCTCTGGAGACTGGAGGTGACCTTGGCCAGGCACTCACACCCTGTGCCTGTTTTCCATTTGTTGAGTCGAGTGGGCAGCCCCCTCCCCCAGACAAGCTTGTTGTGGAGTAGCACGGTAAACACCAAGCATGTGGAAAATAATTTTTAAGACAGCATGCAAAAAACGACGATGCTCACACTCCCACCTAATAGCCCACATACCAAACCCTGACCTAAACCCTCCTCCGCGGTCCTAATTCTGCTGCAAGAGCTCACGTGCACTCTTGCATTCCTGGTGGATGGGTAAATGTGATTACTGGAAGAGGGGAGGGTGAGGGATAATAACCCTTTTCTCTCACTCTTCCTTCCGCTCCTGTCACCCTAAGCACATAATGCTGAAAAAAGCTAGCACTCACAGAACCCTAATTAGGTATGCATTATATATATATATGATACAATATAGGTCATATTATTTATCATTTATTTATTTTATATTTATTATTTGTATTTGTATATTTTTTGCCTCACTGAATCCCTTTGAGTGTCTACAACTAGCCCTCCTGTACAGATGAGAAAAACACGTTTCTGACCAGTTGCCACAGAAACGAAACAGTCACACAGCAAGCACCTGTGGAAACCCAGATTCCCTGTCAGATCTTTCTCCACCAGGACACGCTGTCTTCTCCCTCTTCATTTTTAAAATGACCAACCCCAGCACTCTCCTTCCTCCACTTAATTTTTCTTCATAGTTCTTATGCTCTTCAGGAATGAATTCCCTGCCGTGCCAATCCCCCTACCAGCTGGGAAACTCAGGTAGATAGGGATCTTGGGGGTGTTTTACTGCTATTGTGTCCCATAACCACCTATTCACATATGCCTGATTCACACTAGATGTTCAGTAAATACTTACCAAACGTACGAATTTGGCCAAAAATTCTCATTGGCTATGTTCAACTCTTCTTTCTTCCGGATGGTACATTTGGGCAGCATTTTGCTCATCTCATTTTGTTCCCTCACCCCCATCAGGGTCTATGACGCTACTCTGAAGAGAGTAAAATACTCACTAAAAATCTGGGAACATGACTTAACTCTGTTTTGAAATGCAGTGTTTTGGAGGTGGTCTGATGTTTGGGGAATTCGCTCTGTCAGTTCCTCCACAAGAAAGAGGGTGCTTCGTGGGAAGTTGAGCAGGACTGGAAGGAGCATGGTGGCCCCGGGTGCCGCCCTCCCCGTCCTGCGCCCGAGGCTGACAGGCAGGTGGGTGCCACAGGCTGACTGCAAGGGCACCCTCCTTGGCTTGTATTTGGCTCGCTCCTGTCTCATCTTTCCTGGGCTGTGGAAAAGGGCTCAGTATATGGCTTCCTAAACTCGCTGCTAAGCTGGCTGAGCAGGTGTTAGAAATGATACAGAAAAAAAGAATCTAATTAAGCAGAGTAGGTGATAGTGTCAGGAAGAAAAAGCAAGCAAGTGGCAATTTGGATATCTGCCTGCAAATAAAAGACATGACTGTCATTTCTCCTCTGGCTCCTGTTTGCCCTATAAATCTCAGCTCACTAATCCAAGTGTTTTAATTATCACTGTATAATACAACATGCTGTGTTGAGCCCATCGTAGGGAAATTAAAACGAAGGAGGGAGGTGGTGGGATCCTGGCTACCCCTTTCTCCCATTTCTCTTGTTTACACTAATCTGAAGGTGTTTTTCCCCTTTCTGCCATAAACGCAACATGGGGCTTTCCAGCATCAAACATATTGCCTTCTTCCACTCACAAAAAGGAACTTCAGGCCTCAGCTCTTTTCCCAACACCAGGCAACTTAGGGGCGAGGAGTCATGGCCACTTTGACCCTTAATGCCCAAGAAATCACAAGAACCAGGTCATAAATCAAACAAGGCTCCAAAAGAAGACTCCCCAAGTAGGAAGCAGCATGAAGGTTAAGGCTAGCATGAGAACTTCACATCCACCACCTACTAGCTGTGTGGCCTTGGGCAAGTCACTAAACCTCTCTGAGTCTCAGTTTCCTCAAATAAAATACAGGGATAACAGGATTAAAGAACATACTGCGCTTATCACAGGGTCTGACACACTGTAAGTGCTATGCAACAACACTCCCATCTCCTGGTCCTTATCTTTGTCATTCCAACTACCCACAGCAAACCCATTAGGTGGTGTGACTCAACTCTTTCCCTCCCTTCTCAAATGCCAGCTTCCCTTAAGACCCTAAAGAAAACACTACCCCTCCTCCAGTACTCACACACGGGCATCAGCATCCATCCCGGCATCCATCCCGGCATCCATCCCCTCCTCGTGTTCTTCATTTTATCTTCCAGAGCACAAAGTCCTACCTGATATTTTACATATCCTTGTGTTTAATTTTTTTTTTGGTCTCCACCTAAAAGGTAAACCCCAAGAAGACAGAGCTTTTTGTTTTGTCCTCTGCTGTATCTCCAACACCTATAGCAGAGGTGCCTGGCATAGAGCAGATGTTTAATCAATATTAACCGAAAGAGTAAACAGAAGCTATTCTTTGGGTGATGGTTACTGGAAGAGCGATTAGAGAACACACAGGCCACAGTTTTGCACAGCCTAGGAAACTGAGGCTAAGAGACATCAGAGCACCTACCCTCTGGTTCCTGCTTCCCCAGAATTGAGTCACGGTAGAGGCTAAAGACCCTGACTCCTGCTTTCTTACTCTGCATCAAGCCAGCCTGTGAAGACCAACTACTCTGCCTGTTGGTGCCCTGTGTTCCTCAGCTGGGGAATGAAAATAATTCAGCAGATGGTTCTCCCTCCCAAGTGCTCAGGCCCCAGGGGCCCCAGTGAGTGGCAATCTATAAAAGCAGGAAGGACAGGTGGAGATACTGCAGCAATGCTGGAAATCCATCAGCAAATGTGCTCAGAGTTGAAAAACTGCAGACAGCTGCAGCACAGGGGAGCCACACGCCACGGCATTTCTCTCTCAAAATGCACCAGCATCAAGGACCCTCTTGGCCTTCTCCACTGACTGAAGGCAAGCTTTGCAGGCCCATTTCTGGGGCACCAGAAAACTGATGCTTCCTCTTGCACAGACACAAGAAGGATGCAAATGCCAGCTACCCACCACTCCTAGGAGGACAGCCTCTCTGGGTACTAACTTTTCATTTATTGGACCTTCTCAGGATCAAATGAGAAAGCACTTAGATAGCCCGTGGCACAGTCCACAGGCACATAGCAGGCACAGGGTAACATTAAATTATATGACGTTGGTGATAACTAGAGTCAAACACAGCCCTCTATCAGCCTACCGCCATCTACCTCACCACCCTGTAGAGCTTAGAATTAAGGGTCTTGTAGATGAGGGGGCCTTAGGAATCCAGCACCAGATAATTTTTTCTTCTTTTTAAGTTTCCATGTTCCTGTTCAGGTAGGAGAGAAAGAACTCAGAGCCCACACCAGCCCCTTCTTCGTCCAAGCCACCATGTGAGGCTTCAAAAGTAAGATTCCAGCCTGAGAGTGAGTCACTCGGGCACTCTTTTTGCCAAAAGTGAGATCTGGCCTAGAGTTCTCTGGAAGTTGAGGTGACAAAGGATCCAGCAAAAGCATCCTGTGCTCCTATCCTTACTCCTTCTCCTAACCAAATAATCAATTTTAAAGTACTAAAAAAAGACACCACCAGTAATCAGAAAGCAGTAACATTTATAAATGAGTCCTGTCTCTTCCACTTACATTATGTGAGCTGGTGCAACTCCTCAACCCCTCTGAACTTCAGTATCCTCCTCTGTATTAAGGCAGTAGCAATGTCCTGGGGCATTAACTGCTGCTTTGAATATTCAAGCCAAGAACCCCAGTGCAGCCAATGCCAGCATCATAAGCATTAATTGCTCAGAAAGAACACTCTGTGGAGCCTTTCCCTGAACCACAGATCAAACTTGACCACTCCACCACAGACTGCAGGTTGGGAGCAAACATTAACTCCAGAGGCTTTCAAAAATCATTCAAAACAATGGGGAAGGGGGTCAGGAGAGGTAAGGGTACATAAAGGTGCATAAAGGGACATAAGGCACAGGTGGAACAGAGACCCAAACAGCTCCTGAAAGATGGGTGCCCGGCTGCACATGGTGGGGGATGTGATGTGCCTCATGCAATAACTTGGTCTGAATTCATCATTGCTTTGAACTGCCCAAGAGAAACTGCCATCTTTGATGAGTGAGAATTTCTAGAATGTTCCCATGGCAGTATGGCTGATTGGTTACAAACATAAGCTCTGGGATGAACCGAAGCTAGACTGAGAGTTCCAAGAGCCCTCAAGAGATTTCAGGAGCTCGAGACTTTCGGCTACTCAGGGAACCTCCCTGGGCCACAGTTTCCCCCCGGAAGCTGGAACTAATGATTACTGCCTCTGCGGGGCGGTTGTAAGGCTAAACAGGATGGGCGCACGGTAAGGTGCTTCCAGGGAATGGCCCTTTCTCTGAGGCAGCTGTTGGAAAAAAAATCAGAAGGAAGCAACTGAAAGGCGAGCGAGAGCGCGGCGGGGGCGGGGGGCTCCTCTCTCAGGCGCCCCGGAGCCGGCCAAGGGCTGTGGCCTGGCCGGGAAGGCCGGGGAGCGGGCGCCCTGCAGGAGCGCCGAGGCCCTGCTGCGCGGGGCCGGGCGGGGGCGGCGGAGGAGGAAGCGGGGGCGGCCGGAGCGCGGTGGGGATGTTTAAAGGAAATTTACAATCATTTCCTCTCTGTGGTTTGGTGACAAATCAACAACATCCTGTTCTTTTGTGAGGCTCCGGGCGCCTGTGAGGCGGGGGCAGCGCTCCGGCTCTTAAAGGGACACACACAGGGCCCCCTCCCCCCTACCACCACTCCCCTGAGGTTCAAAAAAAAAACAAAAACAAAAAACCTCCCCTAGGCGCCACCTCCGGGGGCGCGCGCGGCGGGAATACGAGGGCTGCTGCCGGAGCCGCCGCCGGCCGCGAATCGGATGGCGTCCCCCCTCCCCCGCGGCCCAGAGGGGACGGCTGCGGCCCACCCCTCTGATGGATGTTGTGGCCCTGGGCCATCTCCCGCGGAGTGGGCAGGCAGGGGGCGGAGGCGCGCCCGCCCCACGGCTTCTCTCCCTCCCCTGGCAACCCCTGGGCCGGCTTCGGACCTCCGGGTAGTGTTTACCCACTCCCCCAAACCCTTCGCCTCGATTTTTCCAGACCCCAAACTCTGGATTTATGGTTAAAATGTCGACGTACGCACACGAGGTTTATAAAACGCCAAAGCGGAGAGAGGCTTCCCGAATTGTAGGAGTAATGAGAATCAGATGGCTAGGACCAGAAAAATAAAAAATATTCAACTACCCTCCTGGGATTTCCTTCATCAGTCATCTAACTTTTTTTATTTTTTCTCTTTAGCAATCGCTGGTCACCATCCTAGGCCCCGTACAACAGGAACAGGACAGACATTGTCCCTGCCCCTAGGTGGCTTAGATTCTCAAGATGGATGGATGGATGGATGGGATTATTTCACATACTGTAAATGCTGTAATAACAGAGGGTGGTATTCTAGAATTGCAGCTTCCTATAGGGAAACCTCCTTGAGTTGGTGACCAAAGAATGGGTTGACTAGTCCTACCCAGAAAGAGACTAGCAGCAGGGGCAGCACCCCTAACCATACCCAAGACCACCTGAAGGGCATCCCAAGGACAGATTTCCCTCCCAAGGACAAGCCTTGGAGGTTGGCATCCAGAATGAGAGAGACCTGGGTCCTTCTGGCCTGGCTCTATAACCCAGGCAAGTTCCTTCCTGCTTCAGGCCTCACACTTGCTTCACTTAGAAACACAACCCTGGGGGTGCCTGGGTGGCTCAGTTGGTTGGGCAACTGCCCTCGGCCTGGGTCATGATCCTGGAGACCCGGGATTGAGTCCCACATCCGGCTTCCTGCTCAGCGGGAAGCCTGCTTCTCCCTCTCTTGCTCCCCCTGCTTGTGTTCTCTCTCTGGCTGTTTCTCTCTGTCAAATAAATAAAATCTTAAAAAAAAAAGAAAGAAAAGAAACACAACCCTGAACTAAATTCAGTAGTCTCAACCCTGGGTGCAAAACAGAATTCTCCACGGTGATTTTCAAAAGCAGTGATCCCCTTGATCCCACCTCAGACCAATGGAATCAGAATCTCTGACAATGAAGCCTGGGCACTGGCATTGTTTTAAGCCTCCTGGGCTGAATTAAGTATGCAGCCAGGGTCAAGAGCCAGTGACCTAGATGATCTCTAAAGTCTAGGTTTAAAGTGCAGTGAGGAGGAAAAAAAGCAATGAGACCTATTCGGACTTAGGGTATAAACATTCACATCATTGAGTACATGCCATCTACCATAGGATACACCAAAAATGCCATGCATATATTTTATTTAAGTTATAGAGAAAACACTACCAAATTAGATAGGTGCTATTAATATCCTCATTTTACAGACTAGGGAACTGAAGTACAGAGAGCAAATTTGGTCAAGAGCTTGAATCCTGGGGAGCCTGGGTGGCTCAGTCCATTAGGTGGCTCCCTTCAGCTCAGGTCCATGATCCCAAGGTCCTGGGATGGAGCCCCATTTCTGGCCTGGAGTCTGCTTCTCCCTCTCCATCTGCTCCTCCCCCCTTGTTCATGCATGCTCTCACTCGCACCCTCTCTCTCTCTCTCTCTCAAATAATTAAGAGCCTGAATCTAACCTAGAGTGCCTTCCCAATGACAAGAAGCAAATTACTACCTAATGGAGCTGTTACACAGAAGAGCTACCAAGAGAAGAGCATGGGGTACTCTGATGCAGGCACGGGACTGGCTTGGAAGACCTCTAGACATTCTGATAGCCCCACAGTATGCATGCTCAGAGTGTGGGTCCCAAATAATAAAGAGTATAATTCTAAGAAAACAGCCTTTCATGTTTCTCCACATCGATCCTGGTCATCTTCAGAGATGATTTCCATAAAATGTGCAGTTTTACGGTAGGCAGACAGAGGAACCATTTGGCCAGGTGAGGAGAAAGAACTTCCTGTGTACCCCAGTATGGCTAGGACAGAATACACTCACCCTCCCCCACACCCTCCCCTATGGGGCCCACCAGTGCCCTTCCTACCTTTTGACCTCCTTCCCCTTTGTGCAGTTCTCTGAGGCGAGACACAGAGGATGACATGTTAAGTGGGAGCTGAGGTTCCCAAGGAAGAGAAAGATCTGTTAAATCAGAAATTAGGTTGCACTAATGGCATATTTTTACTTTCTCTATTAATCACCATATTATTTATTTGACAACAACTATGTATTAATTTTTTTAGATAAAGGGACTTCAATTTATAAATCAAAGAAATACAAAAATAAAATAAAAATTTTTAAATAAAAAAAAAGGAGCATAAAAGCCCACCCTAAGCCCTGGGAATTCTATTCAGGAAAGGACCCCCCACAAGGTCATCTTTGCCAATTTTTCCAGCCAGTGTTAATGGTCCCATCACTCTCCCCCAGTTGCTTTCCCCTCAGCATGCCATTCCAATGGCAGTCTCTTACCTGAAAAGCTGCTTTCTCTCCAGTCACGGACTGCCCCCATGGAATTTCTGGGTTACAGAAGATGGTTTTTCGTTTTTTTGTGGGGTTTTTTTACTTTTTTATTTATTTATTAGAGGGAGAGACAGTGAGAGAGGGAACACAAACAGGGGGAGGAGGAGAGGGAGAAGCAGACTTCCCGCTGAGCAGGGAGCCCAATGTGGGGCTCCATCCCAGGACTCTGGAATCATGACCTGAGCCGAAGGCAGATGCTTAATGATTGAGCCACCCAGGCACCCTAAAAGATGGATTTGAAAGTTAATGGCCCCAGTTGATGGAAGAGATGACAAAGCTTATTTGGGAGAGAAAAACTGCTCAAGGTGCTACTTGCCAGTAGACGTGGGTAAAGGGTGGGCGTGGCATTGATGTTAAAGGCTCTGACTTCCTTGCATATCTCTCTGTTCTTCTGGAAGCTGAGAAATGGAAACTGACATACCAAGACCCAAAGAAAAGAATAGTGCTTTCTTCTCCTTTTCCCAGAAATCCAAAAGGCTAGGGGCAAGGGTCTGCTCAGAACATTATATGCAGGACAGTCCCCTCCAAAGAAGACCTGGTAACTTGGCAACTTCATAGCCTGCAGGAACAGCACAAGGGGAATCTGCTTCCTCTTTATGTTTTCTTGCATCTTTGTCATTTATAAACAGCATAATATTGTGGTTAAGAGAAGTTGCTAAGAAGACAGAGAACCCAGGTGGGATTTTGCACCACTTCCCTAAGTCTCTATTTCCTCTCCTCTAAACTGGGGATAATAATAGCACTTACCCAGGGAGTTGTCTGGTGAGAATTAAATGAGATAATATAGGAAAAGTCCTGAGCCCTGTACCTGGCACGTGCAGTTAATAGGAACTGTTGGTTTTATAACTAACAATAACAAGATCCAGTAACAAGAATTATAACTTTCAAATGACAATAAGGAAGGCAACTGTTAGTTTATAGTTTACACATCTCTAACATAAGTCCGAATCTTGGCCTCTAGACTTAGAGGTCTTCCATTTAAGACTTGTGTCCACCAAAATCCTAAATAGTGGAGCTTTCACTGCATTCAAAAATTATCACCTTCCTCTATAGTCATTCAATAAGACCCTAATTTACAGTTGCCTTTACTTTTGCTAGCTGCCATACAGACTGATCAAGACAAATGAAATTCCTTCCCTCCATTCAATCAGGCCCGGCCATCTTGGAATCCTCCCAAAGCCCTTAGAAATACGAATCCCTTTTTTTTTTTTTTTAAATCGCTGTTCTCTCTTCTGTCTAGTTAGGAGAAAGAACATTTCTGGGGGTAGGAGGTTTAAACTGTTGGGCCATTAACAGGATAACAAAGCAAAAGGAATTTTCCAGGTCACCAGCCAACAACTTTAGAGTGGTATTTAAAATTCATTTGCTTAGGGGGAGGGAAAGAGAATGGTCAGGAGAGGATAGGGAAGGATTTCTCCCAGCTGATGGGGACCTGGGGAACGCCCTTTTTCAGAATTAACAAAACCAGTAAACCTTAACAAGCTGCTTGGTTTCTGGGCTGATCTTTTACCATAGTACTTAAGATGCAGATACAGAGGGTGCCTGGGTGCCTCAGTGGGTTAAAGCCTCTACCTTCCGCTCGGGTCATGATCTCGGGGTCCTGGGATCGAGGCCTGCATCAGGCTCTCTGCTCAGCGGGGAGCCTGCTTCCCCCTTTCTCTCTGCCTCTCTGCCTACTTGTGATCTCTCTCTCTCTCTGTCAAATAAATAAATAAAATCTTAAAAAAAAAAAAAGATGCAGATACAGAAAAGAAAGCAAACCTCAATCTACTGAATCCATGAAGAAAAGGTTCTCCTTGGTTTCAAATTTAGGGAATACCTGGATCTCTGCCACAAGACAATATATCCATAAAATTCCATTGAATACACAGATAGATTGACACACACACACTCAACACTCTCTCATACACATCCTGCCTTAGTCCAACTGTGACAAAGTTCAGTAGCAGAAGAGTCATGCTGTGTTTCTCCCACTCCAAGTCTATATTTTGAATTTTTATTTGTTGGCAGTCTGGAAGTCATTGGGGAATGCAGCTTCAGCACTTAATTGGTAAAAAGAACTAAAGAACTATTCTTCTAGGGATCACCTTTGCTGCTGAAGGAAGAATGACCTGCAGAGAGTCCTGCTGAGATTTGGCAGCTGGGCCTTATCATCACCCTATCCCATTCTCTCGGCTCCCACAGTGCCCTGCTCCAGGAACATGCATAGCCCAGGCAGCTTCTGGAAGCCCTGCCAAGTTGTACATTGCTAGGTAAGTAGTAGTTGTACACAGTTTTAGGTTTTTCTAGTGCAGTGGTTTCCAAACTCTTTAAAACCTCCAGATCCTTGTCAAAGGAACACAAAGAAAAAACAGATTAAAAGTATTTCTTTTGGTAGTAGCCAATCACAAGGTTGTTCAAACAGGACCCTGGGTTTAAAAAAAAAAAAAAAAAGAAAGAAAGAAATCACTATTTTTGAATATTGCTCTACTATTTACTTTAGGTAATTTTGTCATTACAATCAAATCCAAACTCCTCATTAGATTTTAGAACCCTTTTTGACCCAGCCCCTGACTACCTGAGCTTCATGCAGTTATTCCCTTGTTGTCTGTTCTCTTGATTTACTCCTTGATTTTGGTGGTTCAGGTCCTCTGCTAGCTTCCTGGGAAGAGATACATGGGAGGTAAATTTTTTGAAACTTTGCATTTCAGCATATCTCTTGCCTTTTATTCTCTCTTCACATTTTGACTGGTAGTTTTGCTAGGTATAAAAATCTAGGTTGTAAATCATCCCCAACAAGCCTAGGCCTCTCTAGCACCCAGGTGTTTCAACTGGAAAGTTCCTCTCACATAGAACATATATACCAGGCCCACCCCCTGCCCTGGTGTAGCTAACACTTCATTATTCTTTTTGTTTTTTAAGATTTTTTTTTAAAGTAATCTCTACACTCAAAATGGGACACAAACCTACAATCCTGAGATCAAGAGTTGCATGCTCCACCAACTGAGCCAGTCAGGTGCCCCATACCTTATTATTCTTGTCAGGGAAACAGACCTGCTCAACCACATATCCCTCCTACTTGCCCCCACAAGCTGAAGCTTACCCCTGGTTATACTTCTTTTACCATATTATCACTGTATATTTACTTATCTGTGTCCTCCCTAGTTTGTGAGCATGAGGGCTAAAAACACAGAGCCACTGGATAAATATGTGAAATAAGTGAATGGCTGTGATATACATTTTTTTAAAGATTTATTTATTTGAGAGAGAGAGAATGAGCCCAAGCATTAGTGGGATGGGCAGAAGGAGAGGGAGAATCTCAGGCAGCCTCCATGCTGAGCACGGAGCCCAAGGGGCTCAATCCCAAGACCCTGAGATCCCAACCTGAACAAAATTAAGAGTCAGACACTCAACTGACTGCACCACCCAGGTGCCCCAGATGATATTTTTTATTACAAGACACAATGTACAGTAAAATGTTTGACAAATGCCCTTACCAGATGGTGCATGCTGGGGGAGTAGAGAGCAGGAATGGTGTCGGGGAAGAAATGCCACCTTGATACTAAGAGCACAGTAAGAACATTTATAATTTCTTGCTCAATATGTGCCTTTCATGAGGAGGACAAGGACCAGATCTGGCCTCTAAATGCTGAGTTCCCAACAATCAGACCATAATGAAAACTTAATAAAGTACTGCTGACGGAATGCACTGGTCCAGACAAAGGGAGTCCTATGTATTACACAACCAAGAAAACAGAGAGGAAAAGTCCCTACACTGTCTTACAGTCATAGGAAAAAGGGAGGTTTGGAATGGAAACACAGTTCATCATCTCTTCCCACCCCACCTCCAGTAGCAAACCCTCTCCCAATTTCCTATTCCTGATATAGGCATTCCCTTCTTTGGACACATGGATTTGAAGCGCCACAACTATCTGGCTTGAACCCTTGCTTTCATAGTCTGTTTATTTCAATCAGCGAGTCATGTTGCTGACTTCCTCCTCTCCTACTCTCGCTTTCCAGCAGCTTTCACCCCAACCCTCCTGCTTCATTCTTCTAGTACCCCCAGTGAGGCCTCCATCACCCCACACCTACATTTTCCTATGACTCTGTCCTTCACTCCAAGTCATTGTGACACCTCTGTCAGATTAATCTCTCTGAAGCATCACTTTGCAGTGTCTCCTCATGGCCCCAAAATACCTTCAGAGGCTCTTGACTTCCTCCCATGTTACGTCACAACTCTACTGCCAGTTTTCAATCTTTAGAATGACTTCAGATGCTCTGTTTTCCCTCCTCACACACAGCAGCTCACTTATCACACATACACAACTCTCAAAGATTAGGCAAGATGCCTCACTGTCTCAGAAACAACAGAGCAGACTTCTGTACAACTTGTGCATTCTCTTCTCTGGAATGTTCTCCCCAACCCTCTCTTAATTCAATCCATCCTTCCCGACTTGATTTAAATTTTTCCTCTTCTAAGATGCCTTTATTTACAACTTCAGGCCTTGTAGATCTCTCCAAATTTAAAATCCAAATAGTACTTATCATCTTTGCGGCCCAGTTACATTCAGATGTGTACCCTGTATAAAACACTGTAGAGTCCACAAGCATTGGTGCGTCTTCCCCAACTCATCTGGCTGCCCCTTGATGGTAAAGATGTCCTGTTCTTTGACCTGAGGGCCCTAGAGTTCAACACAGAGTAGAATTTGGGAGTTGGTAAGCGAGCTGCCTTCAGAAACAGACACCAGGCTTAATCCCAGCCCTACCAATTCTAATTGTGTGTATTTGGATCCTCTGATCCTCAGTATTTTTCATCTGTAAAATTGGAACAATAATAGTGCTATCTCATAGGTTTGATGTGAAAATTTAAATGAGATAATGCTAAGTAAAGCAATTTGCACATTGTTTTGCTATTGTTTATTAGAGACTCCAGTCTGTTCTTGGAGTTGAACTTTGGCCTTGATTTTGCTTGAGACTTTCTGTCACTGAGCCAGCCTGGCAAACAGTGATTTCCTGCCATTCCTTGTCTCTGTGTCCACCCTCGGCTGATCAAATCAGTCTCTGCAAGCAGTTGCTAAGGGAAAGTTCCATCATGCAAAGTCATCTCGGGCCCCACATGTGATTCCTCCTGCCCTCAGCACTACTGGACTCAGTGCTGAATTGTTTAGTACCTTTGGTTTGTGAACCTTAGGCGTTTCTTTTTTCCACTTTTTCTTTATCCAAACAATACATGCTCATTATTTTTTTTTAAAGTACATAAGAGTATAAAGTAAAGAGCCAAAGTCTCACTCCTCACCCCAACCCCATTCCTACTCTTTAGAAGAAACCAGTTAGCAGTTTCTCATGTGTATTTCCAGAAAACATGGCTATAGAAAAATATACACACATACACTTTTCTGTGGTTTTCTTCACTTAATAATCAGTCTTGAGCACCTTTCTCTACCTATACCTAATAGGTTCACCACAAACTGTTCAATGGCAACTTAGATTTTCTTTTTAATATTGTCTTTATTTAGGGGTGCCTGGGCAGCTCAGTCATTAACCGTCTGCCTTTACCTCAGGTCATGATCCTGGAGTCCCGGGATCGAGCCCCACATTGGGCTCCCTACTCTGAGGGAAGCCAAGCCTGCTTCTCCCTCTCTCAGTCCCCCGTCTTGTGTTCCCTCTCTAGCTGTGTTTCTCTATGTCAAATAAATAAATAAAATCTTAAAAAAAAAAAAAAGATTGTCTTTATTTATTTGAGAGAGAGAGAGTGTGTGTGAGTAGAGAGGGGCAGAAGCTGAGGGAGAAAGAATCTGAAGCAGACATAGCACTGAGCGCAGAGCCCGATGTGGAGCTCAGTCCCACAACTACCAGATTACAAAGAGTGGAAACCACAAATTGGATGCCCAACTGACTATGCCATCCAGGTGCCCCTTAAATTTCTTTTATAAAAAGCAACAAAGTTGATTTCATCAGTCCCCTACACATGGGCATCAGGCCGCTACTAAGACATGAACATTCTTGTATATATATTTCTGTGTACTCCTTAAGTCTTCAGGCTTCTGATTGCCAAATTAGACTAGATTGGGGGTGATTCATCAAATCCTGTTCTACCACCCAAGTCGCCACCCAAATACAGCATTCAGTCCCTATACCCACTGACTCACTGGTCAGTGGTGTGACCACCTTCCTCTTTACTTTATTATTTTTTTAATTATTTTTTAAAGATTTTATTTATTTATTTGACACAGAGAAACACAGCCAGAGAGGGGAACACAAGCAGGGGGAGTGGGAGAGGGAGAAGCAGGCTTCCCGCAGAGCAGGGAGCCCGATGTGGGGCTCAATCCCGGGTCTCCGGGATCATGACCTGGGCCGAAGGCAGTAGTCACTTAACCAGCTGAGCCACCCAGGCACCCCTACCTTCCTCTTTACTTTAAAATAGAAGAAAGAGGTCACTGGACCATCTCCTCATGATCCCACTCAAAAAGAGTTCACAGAACCCATGTTTCTCCCTGTAGCTGGAACTGGACGGGGAATCCTGGGCATTGGGAAATAAGATTTCAGAATCTGGCTATGTTCTCAGGTAGCCCTGAGGTAGCCCCAGAGAAGGAAGGAAACACGTTTTTGGTTCATGAGACACAATCCCAGCTGTTTTCAGTGGGGCTGAGAGGGATGTGAGTGTGACAATAAGGACAGTAGCTGAGACAGGCTTCAGGTGGTGGTTGGGGGATGGTGAACACATAGGGCTTTCATCGGCAGTGACTCGGCATTATTATCGTAGCCCACATCCGTCCCTTTACACCGTGTCCTTGCTCAGGCCAAGGACAGGATGGAATAGCAGGAACTTTGATTGCTTGTCCCCAGCTCAGCCTGACTCATGCAGGACCCCAAGCCAGCCCCGTACTGTACCCTGGGGGAAGAAGCTCCAGGAGCCTGGGTGAAAACTAGGGCTGGAAAAAGTTGCCCCTGGGATGTATCCAAGTTGTTTACATATAACTCTGTGACCCAATTTTAAGCTTCAGTTAGCCCATTCCCCATCTGTAAAAAAAAAAAAAAAAAAAAGCAAACGCAACACCAACAATCCCTGAGTTACACTGTCCTTGAAGGCAGGAGGTATACCAAGCACTTAACAAGAAGATGGCATTATATAAGCAGTCAATAAATCTCTGATACTTGCTCCACTGAGATCTTCCTCTTGCCTAGCACAGTGCCGATTCAAAGTGCTTTAAATTAAATTAAAATTAAAATTCTTTCAATGAGTGAACGAACAACCTCTTCATTTCTGAAGGGCAGACAGGAAAATTGCAAAATAACCCCAAGGCCTTTCCAACCTCATGTCACCCTATTCTCTTCCTTATGATATGCAAGTTCACTGATAATGCAGTTTGGTTTGGTTTACTCAATTCATTTTCTCTCTCCCTCTCTCTCCCTCAGAGAAAAGATGTTCTAGTTCTCCTGGTTTGTCCTCCAGACCTAGCCGCATCAAAGAATAAGCTCAGGGCTAAGATCCTGGAATGCAGCCTCATCTCATAGTATCTAAAGAGAAACCAAGTCCTAAGACCATGGAATATCAGGGGAAGGAGGAAAGAAAATTCATTTATTCATTCAATAAAAATATATGTGGAGTATCTATTGTGTTTATAAGTAAAGCCAAAAGCTTGCTGCTTGGCCTTGCCCCTACTCTCTTTGCCATGCTGGCCTCTGCCTCAAACCCTCAAAGCCTCATTTCCAAATTCCTACTAAAAATTCTTTCTTATAGGTAGTCCTCAAGTGCTCCCATTGTTAATCCAGGTGCCCTTCCCTGCTTCTTGCTCCTCACTACCTCTCTCCCAGCACCTTTCCCCTCCCTTGGTTTCCCTCCTCTGCCTTCTGTCGTGAGCCTAACTGCATCCCTCCAAAATCCATGTTATATTCCTAACCCCCTGCACCTTGGAATGTGACTGCATTTGGAGATAGGATCTTATTAGGATTTTATTTATTTATTTGACACAGAGAGAGAGAGAGCACACACAAGCAAGGGGAACGAGAGAAGCAGTTTCCCTACTAAACAGGGACCTGATGTGGAGCTCAATCCCAGGACCCCTGGATCATGACTTGAGGCAAAGGCAGATGCTTAACCGACTGAGCCTCTCAGGTGCCCCAAGACAGGGTCATATAAACATTTCATTTATTTATTTATTTATTTGAGGGGAAACTGAGAGAGAGAGAGAGAAAGAGAGAGAGAGAGAATGAATGAGCACTAGCAAGGGAGGGGAGGATTTCAAGCAGACTCTGTGCTGAATGCAGAGCCTAACTGAGAGCTCGATCTCACCACCCTGAGATCATGACCTGAGCTGAAATCAAGAGTTAGATGCTCAACTGACTGAGTCACCTAAGTACCCCTGGAGATAAGGTCTTTATTTTATTTTATTTATTTATTTGAGAGAGAGAGTGAGAAACAGCATGAGAGCAGAGTGAGGGGCAGAGGGAGAAGCAGACTCCCTGCCGGGTGGGGAGCCTGACGCAGGGCTCATCCCAGGATTCCAGGATCATGACCTGAACTGAAGGCAGACACTTAACCAACTGAGCCACACAGGTGCCCCAGAGAGAGGGTCTCATCACGGTGGGCCCTAATCCAATATGACTGGTGGATTTATCCAGACACAGGCAGAGGGCAGACGATGTGAAGACCAGGAGAAGATGGCAATCAATAAGCAAAGGAGGGAAGCCTAAGAAGAAATCAACCCTGTTGGCATTTTGATCTCAGACTTCTGGCCTCCAGAATTGTGAGAAAATAACTTTCTATTTTTTAAACCACCCAGTCTGTGATACTTTGTTACATCAGTCCTAGAAAACCATTATACCTATATACTGTATGTTACAGTCATCACCCCCAAAGATCCCATCCTCTTCTGTATCAATCCACCTCCACCGCTTAAACTATCATCCCTCCCCTTCCCAATGGCCTACACTCAGGTTAATACAACCATACACTGAAACCTGAACTCTCTCTCATCCAGATCCCAGCTCCAAATTCCAGCTGCCTACCAGACAATTATGCCTGAATTGTTTTGCCAATCCTGAAACCTCAAGAGGTCTAAAACCACAAAATCCCTGTAGGTCAGCCCAACCACCTTGCTTTACCCATGAGGAAACTGAGACACAAAACAAAACCAAACTTGGCTCTCTTCCTAATTTCCGTATTCCTTTTTTTTTTTTTTTAAATGTATTTATTTGACTGAGAGAAACACAGCTAGAGAGGGAACACAGCAGGGGAAGTGAGAGAGGGAGAACTAATTTCCCTATTCCTAAAAGCACCATCTATCTGATCACTCAAAAATGTGAAATCATCTTCTACTCCCCCTTTTTCCTCCCTCAGAGCCAATCAAGGAACTTCCAATGGATCCCCCAAAAAGATAGAGCTAGGGGCACCTCAGAAATGGTAAAAGCAAATACAAATTCTCTTGAAAGGACTATAATTTCAACTAATGCATTCAGGAATGCCCATAAAGTCCTAAGAAACTGGGCCTAAAGCTAAAAACCACAAAACACACAAGGAAACAAGGCACCACAAGTGAGAGTCAGCAGGAACAACAGACTTGAATAATCATACCCATAAAAATATGGCACAGAAATTATCAAGTACAAAAAATGAATAAGTGTTTCTTTCTTTGTTTCTTGCCTTCTTCCTTTCTTTCTTTCTTTTTTTAGACAGGAAGAGAGAGAGAGGGTGCAAGAGGGGGGAGGAGCACAGGAAGAGAGAGAATTTTGCGGGGGGTAGTAAAGTGACATAAACTTACCAAGTGAAGATACAGAGAAAGGTCTCAAGAGTGAGAGGGGTCCTGACAGAGTTGCCCAGGAGAGAGAGAGACTCTTAAGCAGGCTCCATATTCAGTGCAGAGCCTGACTCTAGGCTCAATCTCATGACCCTGAGACCATGAGCTGAGCTGAAATCAAGAGTTGGATGCCTCAATGACTGAGCCACACAGGCGCCCCTATTTCAGAAAATAAATATGAGCCTTAAATATATGAGCCAAGGGTAAAAGACTAAAAAGTAACCAAGGCAATTTTGAAAAAAACAAAAAACAAAAAACTAAAACTAAGGTGAATTAAATAGCAGATTAGATACTGTTAACGGCAGAATTAATTTACTAGAAAATGGATCTGAAGAAACCTAAAAAGTGAACCAAAGATACAGAGAGATGAAGAATCCAAAGAACTACATATGTGACATTGGAGGATAGACTGAGATGGTCTAATAAATATGTACTTGTATTTACCAAAAACTATGAAGGAAAGAATAATAAAGAGGAGTGTTTGTAGAGTCAGGACCAAGATTAGAGTGAAGTGAGGTACCTGGGACATAAAATTTATTTTAGACCCTCACTCTTAGGGCCAATTCTGTATTTACACAAGCTCAAGAGTGAAGGTCTCCTTAAATGTAGTGCCCCAGGGACCTCACTGGGTTCACACTGGTACTTGGCCATGCTGGGAATTTTTCCAAAATGTTGTAAGACAGCAAACACCAAATTCAGAAGTCCCAAGAAGAATGAAGAAAAATATATTCACAACTACTTACACCACAGTGAAACTGCAAAGGCCTGGGACAAATATAGTTCAGTAACAGAAAAACTGAAGTTAGACTGACCATAGACTTCTCTGCAGCCATAACAGGAACCAGAAGCGAATCTTCAATGTCCTGAGACAAAATAACCATTGTTTGAGAATTTTGTTTAAGAATTAAAAAATGAGTATGAAAGAAAGTAAATTTCAAACCAATGGAAACTGACATAATTTACTACCAACAGACACTGAAGGAAATTCTAAAAGATGACTTTCAGGCAGAAGGAAAGCAATCTCAGACAGACACTCTTATAAGAAGGAACAGTGGACAAAGAGATTAGTGGTTCTGTAAGCCACCAAGAAATAGTATTGACCATATAAAGAAACAACAATGTCTCATCTCTATTGAAAAAACAAAATAAAATAAAGATAGAATGAAAACACTGAACAATAGGAGAATATAAAGGGGTAGGCAGGTAGAGACTTAAAGATTTAAGTTAATTTAAGGTCCTTGTATTCAATTGTGTAAGAGGGTAAAAACTGTGATTAATTTTTAAATATCTAGGGGATCTACTAAAAGAAGAGAGACTGTAACTTCTATGGCAATCAATAGGAAAGAATGGGGTACCTAAAAAACAAAGAAAGAAAGAAACAAAAAAAACTCTCAGTGGACAGGATGAGAAAGTAGAAGGAAAAGCAAAAATAAAAACCAGCACTTAGTGGAGGGAATTGGGATGGGAGTATATGGGAAAATCTCTGTACTTTCCTCTCATTTTTGTTATACATTTTTTTTTCAGATTGTATTTATTTATTTGAGAGAGAGAGAGACAGAGATAGCACCAGTGAGAAGGAGAGGGAGGGGCTTGATCCCAGAATGCTAGGATCACGACCTGAGCCGAAGGCAGATACTTAACCAACAGAGCCACCCAGGCGTCTCTCATTTTTGTTATATCTAAAACTGCTCAGGGTGCCTGGATGGCTCCCTGTCAGTTAATCTACCTTCAGCTCAGGTCATGATCCCAGGGTCTTGGGATCAAGCCCCACTTCAGGCTCCCTACTCAGCTCTTCTCCCTCTCCCTCTGCCCCTCTCCCTACTCGTGCTCTCTCACTCACTCTTGCTCTCTCTCAAATAAATAAAATCTTTTTTTATAAGATTTTTTTTTAAGATTTTATTTATTTATTTGACAGAGAGAGAGATCACAAGTAGGCAGAGAGGCAGACAGAGAGAGAGGAGGAAGCAGGCTCCCTGCTGAGCAGAGAGCCTATGTGGGCCTCAATCCCAGGACCCTGAGATCATGACCTGAGCTGAAGGCAGAGGCTTTAACCCACTGAGCCACCCAGGTGCCCTTTTTTAGTAAAATCTAAAACTGCTCTAAAAAGTAATCTCAACACACACGTACGCATGACAAACAGCACAAAATAGAAAGAAATCTAACTAATTCAATAACTTTCAGTTCCCATATAAATACATGCAAACTGAAATGTACTGTGCTGCACTGAAAAGACAAAGCTTGTCAGGCTGGCTAAAAACCAAAATCCAGTAATATGTGCTTGTTACAAGTAAAACAAAGGAGTGAGTTTAAGTAACTGCTGAAGTTTCCTCCTGCTTCATCCAGCCAATGTGATTTCCTCATAAAGTCAAACAGAATAAATTTGGTCATCTGAGTAGAGTTTGATAAAGGAACTATTTGCAAATATGTGGCGGGACTGTAAGGAAACCACAAGGCTAGTGTGACACCCTGAAACTGGGAAAAGCTTGGGCTCCGTTAACACCTCTAGGACAGAATGACATAGTCCCTAACACACACACTCACACACATACACCCACAGCTTCCAGGCTTTTAATAGTATCCCGTGGTCCTTAAGAAGAATCAAACTGCACATCCTTACACAGCCTCCAAGGCTTTCTATGATCTGTCCTCTCTCCCCTATCTCTAGCCGTTTCTTGGCCCAGAGTCCACAGAATTTTCAATCCTTTAGTTACAATGGCTTTCTCTTACATCCTAGTTCACCATGCTTGCTCCCTCCCATCTCAGGACCTTTGTGTGTGCTGTTCTCAGCCTGGAATACTTCTCACTCCACCAAATCCACTAATCACCAGCCTCCTTTTGGGCTGAGCTCAGGTATCACTAGATAGTAGAGGAACTTTCCCAAAGTCCCAGCCTTCATCATATGTCTTCAGGGCATTGATGCCTCTCTTGCAGCGCACTGATCACTGGTGTCACTTTGTACTTATACTGGTGCAGTTGTTTGATGAGCGTATGTCTCACTAGACTGGAAGCTCTATAAGGGTAAGAATGGCACTCTTTATACTCACATCTGTGCAGCACCTGGCACCCGGCACCCAGCAGAAGCTTAATCAATACTGATGAATAAAGGAAAGAAAACATCCTTACTAAGAGAAAGGCACTTTTCCCAGAAACAACTGTTCCATACCCTAAGAAGCTTTCCCTAGTTTCATCACACAATTTGCATTCATTTATTCACAGATTACTTACTTGCCATTTCTCTGTGTCAGAGAAAATTAAACACAGCTACCTCCAAAGGCCGTTCCTGAACATAAAAACACTCCCTAGGCTGTTAGTACAGCAAGAACACAATAGGAAAGCCTCCAAGGCAAGGCAGTAGAGAGCATCTCGGTAAACCTGATGGACACTCAAGGTAAAGGACAGGGAACACCTTCCCATTCTTGACCCATCAGACCCACAGCAAAGGATTAACGATCAACCGTGAAGCCTTTCCAAGGACGCTAAGTGGCAGACAGGACCACAGCCAGTGGTATCCAAGTGACTGAACTCTGGGCATTTTGGCAAAATGGAGCTGAAGGAGTTGAGTTTGACTGTGTTCAGAAAACTGCTGACCACAGAGAAAATCCTCTGCCTTAAAATTCCCATTTGGGAAAGGGAAGACAGAAAGCAGTTCCTTTGAGTAATCAAATTTACAATCCTGTTCCCTGATTTGATTGACTTTACACATGGGTGGTAAATGGCTCCATCCTTGGCTTCCTGATCCTTTTTTTTTTTTTTTTTAAGATTTTATTTTTTGACAGAGAAAAACACAGTCAGAGAGGAAACACAAGCAGGGGGAGTGAGAGAGGGAGAAGCAGGCTTCCTGCCGAGCAGGGAGCCCGATGCGGAACTCGATCCCGGGTCTCCGGGATCATGACCTGAGCTGAAGGCAGTCGCTTAACCAACTGAGCCACCCAGGCGCCCCGGCTTCCTGATCCTTAATGAGGATGAAAACTTTTAGATTCTTTAAGAGTATCAATAATAATAATAATAATAATAGCAGTAGCAGCGACAAATATTTACCAAATTATCAATCTATGCCAGGCTCAGTGCTAAGTTTATTTATTTATGTATATATATAAATGTGTGTGTGTGTGTGTGTGTGTGTGTGTATATATATATATATATATATAATTATGTATATATGTAATTTTCATGTAAATTAGCTCATGGTGGTCTCCTGCTTAAGACTCTTCAGCGAGGGGTGCCTGGGTGGCTCAGCTGGTTAAGTGCCTTCGGCTCAGGTCATGATCCCAGAGTCCCAGGATCAAGCCCCGCATCAGGGCTCCCCGCTCAGAGGGAAGCCAGCTTCTCCCTCTCCCGCTCCCCCTGCTTGTGTTCCCTCTCTAGCTGTGTTTCTCTCTGTCAAATAAATAAATAAAATATTTTTTTTAAAAAAAGGCTCTTCAATGACTCCCTCTGATACTAAAATAAAATGTGGAGTGCCTGGTTGACTCAGTTGGTGGAGTGGGCAACTCTTGATCTTGGCGTTGTGAGTTTGAGCCCCATGTTGGCTGTAGCGATTATTAAAAGTAAAACCTTAGAAAAACCTTAGGAAACCTTATGAGGGGCAAAAAAATAAGGGCACCTGAGGTGGCTCCGTCAATTAAGCGTCCAGCTCTTGATTTCGGCTCAATCATGCTCTCAGAATCCTTGCGATCAAGTCCTGCAATGGGCTCTGTGCTCCGCACAGACTCTGCTTGGGAACCTCTCTCCTTCTCTCTCTGTCCCTCCCCACCACTGGCTGCTCTCTCCAAGTTTTTTAAAAAACAATTTAAAAATTAAAAAATAAAATAAAATAAAATGCCAACTCATGACCTGGCCCCTGCCTACTTCCGCTGCTGTGTTCCAAACAGCCCACGCATTAGTCAGTTAGCTCCAGCAGAATCAACCTTCTTTCTGCAACTCACATATACCAAACTGGTTCCTACCTCATGGCCTTGGCACCAGCTGGCCCTTTTGCACGGAGTGCTCTTCCCTCAGAGCCACCCACAGCTGTCTTTTTCTGGTCATCTGGGTCCCAGCTCAGTCACTACCATCCCAACTTCCTTACAACCCTCCCTCCATCGCTTGGTCAGAGCACCCTGTTTTACTGCCTCTATAGCTCATATCACTATCTGAAATTATCTTAACTATCTGCTTCATTATTATTATCCGCCTCCTCTAACTAGAACATATATTCCATGAGGGCAAAGCCTCATCCGTCTTGTTCACCCCTGAATTCTCAGTGTTCAGAACAGAGCAGCACACAGAGCCATTCCACAAATGTTTTTCAAGTAAAGGAATGGGTAAAAGACCCTGTGAGATAAGAACCACTATGCTTAACTGATTTTGCAGATGAAGAATTTAAGGCCTAGGGATGTTGGGTGACTTGCCCAAGGTCACAGAGATGGGAGGTAAATAGAGGCACTGAGTAACAACCAAACCCACTATGCTCTTAGTCACTACACAAATTGAGACTCATTCCATGAATCATCATGATCACCTCCCTCTATTCATTCTTTAAAAAAAAAAAAAAGATTTATTTATTTTAGGGAGAGAGCACACATGACAGCAGGAGTGGGAGGCCCAGGGGGAAAGAGAATCTCAAGCAGACTCTATGCAGACTATGCCCCACAAAGCCCCACGTGGGGTTCAGTCTCACAACCCTGAGATCACAACCTGAGCAGAAACCAAGAGTGGGATTCCAAACCAACTGTGCCACCCAAGTGCCCTTCCCTTCCACTCATTATTTGCATAGAACTTGGCCCAAGAGCTACGCAGTAAGGGAACATATTAAAGCAGTACACAGAGTGTGAATTACTACAACCACTTGGGATAACTGGAGGGACTCGCTAAAGCTAAACCAGTCTTCAGCGTATATCCACAGATATACAAACATGTGTTTGACAAAAGCCATGTACAGGACTATGAACAGAAGCAACATTCCTTTTTTTTTTTTTTTTTAAGATTTTTATTTTTAAGTAATCTCTATACCCAACATGGGGCTCGAACTCACAACCCCAAGATTGTGAGTTGCATCCTCCACCAACTGAACCCGCAGTATTCTTTTTTTAATTTTTATTTATTTATTTTTTTTTAGTAGACTCCATGCCCAATGTGGGGTTCGAACTCAGGACCAAGAGGTCAGAATCACATGCTCTACCCACTGAGCCAACCACAGACCCCAAAAAGCAGCATTCTTAAAAGTAAACACTGGAGGAGTGCCCGGCAGGCTGTCAGTTAAGCATCCGACCTCAGCTCAGGTCATGATCTCAGGGTCCTGGGATCAAGCCCCACGTCAGGGCCCATGCTCAGTGAGGAGTCTGCTTGTCCCTCTCTCTCTGTCCCTACCCTCAGCTTGTGCTCTGTCTCTCTCTCAAAAAATAGTATAAAATCTTTAAAAAAAGTAAACACTGTAAATTATATATCCATCAAAAACAGTATGAATATATACTGCAGTACAATTATGTAGCAGAATAATAGTGATAAAAAAGAAACTACAACTGTAATCAACCACATGGAAGAATCTCACACAAAAAGGGTATCTACTATATAATTCCATTTATAGAAAGATAAAAAAATAGACATTAATCTATGGTGCTAAAAGTCAAGATAGTGATTACTATTGTGGGTAGAGATGGGGTATGGTGGTGGTTAAGGATAGGAAGAGCATGAATGTGGCTTCCAAAACACTGGTAGTGTTTTCTTTCTTGACCTGTCCACTAATTCCACAGTTATGTTCATTTTGGGAAAATTTCACTGAGTTGTACACCGGATTTATGCAGTTTTCTGAAAGCTGAATCACATGAAATTTATGTTGAATTGCATGAAACTGCCATCTTTGTACACAAGAATGGCTGAATATTGGCAATTTCATGTGGTTCAACTAATACATTATACTTTGAGAAAAAAGACTACTTAAGGAAAAAAAAATCCTATCCAGTTGAGTTGCTTTGCGCACAACTCCGTAAAAACTGGCTTTGAGAAAGAGCTTGTCTTTCCAAGGGCTCCTCGGCAGGTGGTAAACAGGCTCAGGATGGTTGTAAATTCTTCCTCAGGGCCTGAGGCTGGTGCACTTGGCTATGTACTCCAGAGTCCAGAGCCTGGGCTGTCCCCTGTGTGAGGCAAGTCAGCTAGAGGAGGCCAGAATGTCCCAGAGCAGAGATGAGCAACTCCAGCCTCAGGCCTAAGGTATCAGTATTCCTGAAACACACCCATTCTTGCCCTTCTCTGCACTCAAGCCCTGCTCCTTCCCTTCCTGTGCGTTTCCAAGGCTCCAGCTCCTCGGTCTTCAGGCTACGCAGAACACGGGCCAGGTCTGTCCCCCAATTATGGTCACATCCCTTTCTTAATCCTTCTGTAGATTTTACCGACATCTAAAATTGTTATTATTTGGGTGCTTACTTTTGATTATCTGCCCCTGCCATTAGACTAAGCTGTATTAGAACAGGGGATTCCTAAAACTTCTTTACTGTTGTATCCTCAGGGACTGGGATGGCACCTGGGAGCTAGGAAGTTTTTAAATATTGGTTGAATGACAACTGAACAAATAAATGACCAAAAGAAGTGGCATCAATGGAAGTCAGGGGAGAAAATTGGCCTGAAGCACAACTGTCACTAAGAAAGAAGGACACAGCCCCCATCGCCCTCATGAAGCAAGATGGACCTCCAGAAAGTTGCTGACCCTCCAAGTCTAGATATCCATTCCTTATCCCTGTGTTTTCCCAGGGTCCTCATTCTGTTGTATGAAGGATAGAGGCATTTATGAGGTATTTACTGGACCATTCTATAGAGTAGGAATGAATCATCATGCCCATTGTATAGGTATTATTGAGGGTGTAAAGAATCTCACCTGAGATCCATCAATAATTAAGTATCCAATTACTTTGGACAAAGTCTAAGTCTGTTTATTCCTAAAGCCAGAATTTGCCAACCACTATATCCCTTGATTTTTCAATGTTACTGAGGAATTTCTGTGACTTGCAAGCAAGGGCCAAAGGGGCTACTCTTGGCCATTTTCTTCCTTCTCTTTCTGTTCACTGCTCTCAATGGTAGCTTTCAATTTAGCTCTCACACCTGAACTGAACAATGTGCTTGCATTTTATGAAATTTGCACTAAGGCAAATCTGAACTGTGCCACACAAATATATTCACAAAAATCTTGACTCAGTAGCCAAAACTGATAGCATGCAAATCTGACTTCGCAGTCACACCTATGAGGAAATTGTTCTTGAATTACGTGAGGTCTTCTAGAATGCTTCTTTCTCAGACCATTCTACTGCCCTGCTCAGCAAACAGTGAAAATCAAGGGTCTTGTAGGAAAAATGGGGCAAAGGAAGCCAATGACCTCTATTATCACAACCAAGTTAAAATCTTTAAAATATTCGTGTTACACAGATCAATTCAAGGACCATAAAAATCGCTGTACACTGGTTCTGAGCAATGTTACTTGAAAAACATCATGTTTATTGCTCACAACTCTCTGAAGCAGATACTATGACTATCATCCCCTTTTTTACAATAGAGGCTTGAAGAGATGAAGAATTATGCAACGTCACGGAGTGCTTAATACAACAGAATCATCACTCAGCATACATTCCACATTATACCACACATGGGCTACCACTGAAATTCAAGCATCTATTTTGGCCATGGTTAAAATCAACTCTTCATGGGCGCCTGGGTGGCTCAGTGGGTTAAAGCCTCTGCTTTTGGCTCAGGTCATGATCTCAGGGTCCTGGGACGGAGGCCCGCATAGAGCTCTCTGCTCAGCAGGGAGCCTGCTTTCTCCTCTCTCTGCCTGCCTGCCTCTCTGCCTACTTGTGATCTCTCTGTCAAATAAGTAAATAAAATCTTTTTAAAAAAATAAAAATAAATTTTAAAAATGCCCGGGGATGTTGAATAATCACCTACATGCATATTTGCCATTTACAATTTGCCAGACGCTGTTCTAAGTGCTTTATGTACATTTTTCCATTCAAGTTCCACTCAACACTCTGTGGTAAGCACTACTATTAGTTTTCATATTACAGAGGAGGAAACTGAGATATATATAACCTTTGGATCACTGGTCCAAGGCTGTGGAGCTTGTAAGGTTAGGACTGAACCTCAGCGTCTGCATATCTGTCTTTCAAGGTCTCCAGCCTTCAAAGCTGAAACAAATGAACACACTGAGCCAGAAAGCCTAGGAGCTAGGGCCAGAACAGAGCTCTAATTCAGGCCTGACATACCCTCCTTTCCTCAAACGACTAGGGTACCCCTAGCTATCTTCAGTTGTTCTAACAGTCCTTGAGACTTCTTTCTGCTTCTGAGCCTTCCGCCACTGAGCCCAGCTTGGCAGAGACTGCATTCTGCAGATCTGAGCTGCAGGGAAACTTCTCCAGAGCCCCTAGGCTGTGTCCCCCTACTTTGCTCTCCGCACTCTCTAATACATCACTGATGTTAACTGTAATTAAATCAGTCTCCCAGCAATTGCTTGTTTAATGTCTTATGTCCCCTACTTAACTATGGGGGAGCAGGTGATCTGTTCGGGTTGTGGGGCTTGGTTTCCAGTGCTTAGTCTGTGCAATAAGGTTGAGAAATGTTAAGTGAATATAGAAATGAATGAGGGTGCTAATAAAGATTATAGGGGAAAGCACACCTGCCCCCACCCTGCCCCTGCCCACCTACCACTGACTGAGAGCTCTATAAAGGCAAAAATTGTGTCTCTCTCTTTTATCACTATAACCCCAACACCTAGCACTGTGCCTGACTCACAGGAAGTGCATAATAATTTTTGGAAGAATTAAATAATTAAAACATAGCCTCTGACTTCTTATCTGACAAAGGAGGGTAAGACCCAGAACACAGCTTTTTAAAGCAACAGTACATATGAAAACACGCTGAGCACAGGCATGGCACAGTAAGTATTCCATGAATGTCTGTCATTTAATTGGAATTCGTGCCTCTCCTAACTCCCACTAACTCAGCTTCCAGGTCTTGGCAAGGCCAGAGGCTTAATAAGAGGGCCAAGCCCAGAAGTGAACCCACTCTCCTCCCCTGGCCATGATCTGGTAGGGATGAAGATGTTTACATTGATGTTGGGGTGAGAGGACTATAATTAACCACAAGCAGGAACACAGGGCTGTTAGGATCTGCCTCTAGCAGAAAAGTTGTACCTAGGCAGGAGACAGCCCCTTAGGAGTAAACAAAGTCAGATGAAGTAGAAGAGAAAAAAAAAAGGAAGGCCGATTGGCCACCTAATCCAAAAGAACAAATATGGCATCTTCAGCCTGTCAGGAGCAAACATCGGCCATTCCCCTGTCACCTTTCACTCTGTCCCCTCACCCTGAGCCACCGGCCTCTGGGCTGCTATAGAGGTTTAGAACACAAACCAAAATGTGTCATGACGCTGCTTAAAACCCTTGACAGGACAGTATCTGAACACCTCACCGGGCCACCTTCCACCTTGTTTGCCAAGCTGTGGCCGCAGAGACCTACAGTCAGCACATCTGTGTCAGGCCCTTCCCACGGAGGGCTTTGCCCGACCTGTCTTCTCAGCCTCCCTCAGGCTCACCGCTTCTCAGATTTCAGGTCTCAACGTAGACCCCTCCCAACACTTATCACAGCCTCAAACTGCATGGTCTGTCTGTCTCCTCAAAAGACTGTGAGCTTCACAGGGGCAGGAAACGCTGTCTGTCTCTTGCCATTGAGTCCCCAGAATCAGGGCAGACTCCTACACAGAATAATATGTGAATGAATGAATGAATGAATGCGTGCACACATTTCTTATAACACTTACCCCAAACCTCTCTTTAGGTTCCAAGTAGAAGCAGAATATAATCCTAACTTACCTCCTAGACACTCTGGATCACACTCTGCTTACAAATCAGGGGCTGGGGGCTCCTCCATCCTCTCACCATATCACCAGGGCTGTGGTTTCTTCACTTCATCCTTCAGTAAAGCTGAGAAAAGACCAGGAATGGAGCCCCATTTGTCTCTTGGCTAATTCCTCTAAACAAAGGAGAGGACAGCAAACACACACGACCACCACCATCTTGCTTTCCTTTGATAGTTTAGAAAGGATGCATTTACTGCCATTCTTTTAATTGTTCAAGCAAGCCCCAGAGTGAGCAAACGCTGCAAAACTACTACTCCAACTTCCCTTGTTCAATGTGTTTAAACGACTTAATAAAAAATCCAGGTTTTGTGTTTGTGATGCCGAGAAAGGATAGTAGCAAAGTAGAGAGTTAGGTTGCAAAGATCTGGAAAAATGAACTCTACATTTACTAGGTCTTCCATTGAGCAGGTATAGGACTTTTGCCCTCAATTTCTTTCTATATCTGAAAAATGGGAATGATGCTGAATTCAAGACCAGCAAAGGTCAGTCCTAAACAGCTGTCCTAGTAAAGAGTTTTCCTTTTGGCTTTAAGTAAGATCTTAGCCCTGAAAGACTTCGGTCCTCTAGGGGAGGGGGTTTCTGCCCCCAGGAGCTAAGTAAGTAAGTCTCACAGCAAAGGTACCTCTGAGTAGCAAGAAGACATTTTAGATTGAGGCTCTGTGACCTCGAGTTCTGGTCTGGGTTTGCAAAATGTCCCCTTACCGCCCACCCGCAGAGCCCCAGACCCAGCTCCACCCAAGGCCAGACTGGAAGCCTTTCATTGGCTCCTCTGAAAACAGTCAAGCCCAGCCCTTTGGTGGTGCAGAAAGAAAAAGACAGCTCACAACCTCGCAGTCAAGCCAGAACACCAGCAAGACAAATTTACCGGGGATTCAGGCCCTGGCCTAGCTCTTATTCAGGCATCAAAGCCATCCACCAGCCCCACTCCCCCCCCCCCAACCTTCCCCCCCACCTCCCACCCCACTATAGTCCCCTCTGTTCCTGGGTGGAGCTGAGCCTGCTGCTGTTGTGAGGGCTCCCGGCCTTACCGGAGTCAGGCCTAATGGCGAGCGCTTTTCTTTTCAACAGCCTAGGCTGATTGGATAACCCCCACCCCACACAGCATCATTAACTGCAAAGAAAGGATCCCTGGCCATTTCTATTTCCTCCGCAGCTCAAGAACCCTGTTGTTATTTAATCCCATGGCCACTCCATCCTCTCCTTGGCCGACTCCACCCATACACCTGGCTAATTCTGAGTTGTTCTTGCTTCCCCGCAGGGAGGGTAGCTAGCTGATGGGGGTCAATGAGGATAAACTCCCACTGCAGCAAAAGGCTGTGGCCTTCAGTGGACAGAGGCTACTCAGGTTCGCATGTCCTGAGTGGAGAAGGGAGCAGCTAGTCAGGGTAGCCTAGGGCCAGCAGGCGCCAAGGCACTGAGAATATCACAGTGGGGGGAGGGGTAAGAAGTGGCTCTGTGAGCTAGAGCCCCGGCTTCTAGCTGAGTAGCCAGCGTCGGCTTGGGGGCAGGGGGGACTGCAGATGGAAGAGGCCTTGGCCCTGTCGCTGTCCACACCCAAGAATTGGTGAAGTGGGGGTGGAGTGGTCTGTATTCACTCAAGGAATAATCAGTCTTAGGAGTGGAAACAGATTCATTCAAGCAATCCCCACAATGCCCTTTCTTACTACGACATTTGACATTTTCTTAATTTTTGGTCAGCGCAGCTTCAAGACTCCTCCCCTCAACGCCCCCGGGCTGGAGAAAGAGAAGGTCCCCCCACCCCCCCGCCGGGGTCTTCCCTTCTCCCGCCCGGTCCCCCCACCCATGTGGCGGATCGAGATCCCTAGATCCAGGTGAGTCCTCCCCACCCAGCACTCGGCCCAGGATTGAGAGACCCCAGTGCCCCCCCAGCCCCCAACGACACTGACGGTTCCTGCCCAGGCCCGCAGTGGCGTGAAGTTGGCCTTTACCTCCTCTCGCAGGCTGGGAGGGGTACAGCCGGCGCAGCTGAGGCAGCTGCAGCAGTCGCCGCCGCCCTCCATTCATTAAAAAAAACGGGGGGGATAACAACCTCCACCCCTTTTTGTAAAAGAACGACGGCCTCTGGAGAAGCTAGAGTCAGCCCCAGCAATCAGGGGTTAAGTTCTTTTCCGGCCCCCCATTCATAAAAAAAGGAGCGCGGCGCATGCGCGCGCGGGGTCTCTTGTGCCCACCCATTCATAGAATCGGGAACGGAGCGCGTGCGCATTAGAGCTCCCTTCCCTCCCATTCATAAAAAAGCCATTTTCCCAGGCAGTGGTTGCAACACCGCCGCGGAGGCAGCGAGAGGAGCTGACAGCGCGGAGTCGGCGCTGCGGTGCGCGAAGAGTACCATCGGTTTCTCCCGCCGACGTCTGCGTGAACGGCGGCGTCTGACCCGCCCGGGTTCGGGGATTTACACAGGCGTGGAGCAATGCTTGTGGTTCTGCGGCTCCTCAAAGTAAGTCCCTGGCCGGTTTCGGGATCCGAAAGTACCCCCTCTGAGTCGCGACACGACTCCCTCTCCGGCTGGGGCAAATGGTGCGCTATTTCTAAAGGCGCGCCTCGGTGTTCCTTCTCTCTCTCCCTGCGCCTTCTCAAGCCGCTGCGGTGTGCCGCAGCTCCCTGACGCCCTCGGCTGGGCCGGCACGGCGCCGGGGGTGTTCACAGCCTGGCACCGGAGTTTCCGACCCCGGGGCACTGCCAAGCCCGGCTTCCCACTCTGCGATTCAGGAAGCCCCGTGCGTGTCCCGGGAGTTTGCTACTGGCCTGGTTTCTTTCCTCTTGCCAGCACCCGCCTCGAGCGTTGGAATGGGAGGCTCTCGGTCAGGAGCCACCTCTTGGGTCCGGCGGGCGCTCTTGCCCTGGGCACTTTGCCCACCCCGGGCTCCGTGCCCACGGTGCCAGATCTACCCAGATCTCCCCAGCCGACTGCAGCGGCCTATGCTCGACGTAGGTTTTTCTCTTCCCTTTGGAGCCGTGACAGACTGGGTTTTCTACCCTTTTGCCTCCTCGATGGTCAGCACGGAGATGGCCCGGGACTGGGCATTTCTGTTCCCTCTCTCTGGCGAGGCGGTTCCTCGCCGTCTGACCTTTGCTCTGCTGCTGCATTTTATGCTGTGCAACTGCCTTGCAGCTGCCTTTCCCTTCCCCGGCCTCTGCAGGGCCAGAGGCCCCACGGCCTCCTCGTGCCTCCCCTCTCCGGGCACTGAACTGTGCCGGGCCCCGGGGCCGGGCCGCGCTGGGGCTGTGGTGGGGGCTGAAGGTGCGTTTACATAACGCCGGGAGTGTGGGAGCTGGAGAAAGGTTGCATGCGTAGGAGAGATAAGGTTCCCGCTTTCCCTCCTTCTTGGTGGTACCAGGCTTGACATCACCGAGAAGAGAGAAAGATAGAGACGGTACGTTCTGAAATTTCTGAACCTCCAAGGCCACAGGGGTGAAGAAGAGAGGCAAAGGCGGGTTTGGGCAGTCAGGGCAGCTGGAGCTTGGCTTCATCACTGGGGCCAGGCTGTGCCCAGTTCCCCCTCCATGCAGACGATCAAAAAGCATTTAGACAGTAGCAGCTCTTGTGCAAGAAGACGATTTCTCAATTCTCTTTGATTGGGGCTGGGGGTTGTGGGCAGAGAAGGCAAAAGAGAGGCAAAAATGGTTGCATGGCTTTGATGGCTGAGCTATGGACGGGGAAGCAAACTGGGATGGAGGGGCTGGATGGTGGTGATTAGAGGGGAGAGCTGCTGGCTGCCTCATTCACCAGCTGCTGGATGGGCGTCCATATTGCCAAGGCTAGGTGAGGGCAGGAGGCTGCGTGCTGGCACATTCAGTCTCCGGGAACCCCCAGGCTTAGTTAGCGCTGAAGGGAAAGATGTGGGTTCAGTGGGGTGCCCAGATCCAGTGGAAACCCCCACTTTTATTGCCTCCAAATCAGTGGCGTGATTCCAGTTTGGGGAGGGGCAGGAGCAAGTGCATGCATGTCTGGTTAGCGGACCAAGGCTATCCAATCTTTCCGACGAGACTCTCGGTGATACAAAGCTGGAAGGTGAAGGCCTAGAGCATTTAGGAAATATGGCCTTATCAGTCTCTTAATAAGCTCAGTCTGGCCTGCGGCCCTACCCAATATTGCGCTGGTGATTTCACAATGTTTAGAGTTCTCTGGATCTTCACATGAATGGAGCATAAACATCTGAATTTTTCAGTTTTTTTTTTTTTCCTTTAGTCTGTGGGTGTGGGATGGATTAGGAAAGGGAAGACTGCAGTAGACCCCTTTAGTTCTCTGTTTCAGCAGAAGGGTGGGAAAGATGTAGACTTGTCCAGTGTGAAATCTAGTTTCCTCTCTTTGCCAGCCCTTGGGAGCTACCTCACTTGCCATCAGGCTTCAGGCAAATTCATTAATGTGAGCAGTGCGCACAATCACCAACTGAGATCCTGCTTTTGGCCAGTACCTGGTAGGAAGCATTTTGATGGCATATTTCTGAAATCTCCCGTGATGGACAAATGTTGGTCAGTTAGAGTGAGGAAGACTTTAATAAGACATCTCTCATTTTCCTTTTTTAGATTCTGAACCCAGGAGTCATTCCCCTTTTTGTGAAGTGGAAGTCCTCCTCATTCCCACGACCTTTTCCATATTACCATCATTTTGAAATGACAACATTTCCTTAAAGCTCTGGTGAGGCTTGATGGGAGGAGACAGGACACGTAGACTAGAATGATCCCTGGCTAAGCAGGACAGAAACTGGGGGCTGGTGATCATTTGGAGCTTATAGGTGCCATTTTTGTTTTAATCATTCCAGAATAGGTACAGAGAGGAGGCTCTTTGGTCTTCCATCTTCAGTCCTACATATTCTTTACCCACTTCTCCATCTCCACCCCCATCCCCCACTCCTACTCTGGTAAACCTAATATATTTTCAACCCAGAGGTATGGCTAACTTGAATAACAAATGAAGGTAGCCTTTCAAAGCAAAATTTGAAAGAGTGATTTAAGAATAAAGGGAGGGAAAAACACCCATTAACACTTTAAGAAGTGGCCCTTAAGGGGTACTGTTCTGTGGTTTAATACTTTGGGAGAACACATGGGGAATTTGCATTCAATTCCTGATGCTAACCCCTTTGTGTGAAATCTTTTAGCCCCAAGTGTGCCCCCCAACCATTTTTCTTTCCTCAGGCCATCCTCTTTGGTAGGACCCAGATATTTGTACCAAGGTTTGGAAAGGAGCCCCCTTTCTTTAGTCAGAGAGGTTGGGCATTTGATGTGGTTCTGACTCCAGAGTTCCTGTCACGTTGCCACTGTGGAGTTGGAAGTTGCCTTGTGAGGAAAACTTAGAGGAGTCTTGCACAAACCTGGATTTAGGGATACAGTTGAAAAACTTGGATTTGGGATGTAGATATGAAAATGTTCTTAAGGAAAGGGAGAATGGCAAGAGTGGAAAGGTACCATCTCGTGACAAACCTGGATCTCCCGGATAGAAGGGAAAGCAGTGACCTGCTGTAATTTATTTTTGGTCTTTCAAAAGAGCCAGAGGAAGGTGGTGAAGAGCAACAGAACAGAAAACTGTATTCCTCCTTTCTGACCAAGCCTAGGGGCCAGGTCAGAGAAGATGAATAGCTAGGAAACCTACTAAGCTTGAGCCTTAGTCTCTCCTCTCAAAGGCGGGGAGGGGTGGAAGAAAGAAACTTCCCAAGGTGGCTGTGCTGGGCACATACAAGGACCCGGATGTAAGGGAGCTACTTCTTACATAGAGGTTAGAGGCAGGGTATTCTTGGCTCTCAGGAGTTTGGGGCTGCAGATCCGGATAGCTGACAAGGCTGGGGATGTATCCAGGACAAGAGGCTCCACCATTCCACTGTGATCATGATTGTTCTTTCCAAGGACAGTCAGTGGAGGAAGCAAGGGCACTGGGGAGGGAGCACAGATGTGCTGGATCTAGTGGAGAAGGGAAGAGGCCCTTCAGGGGCAGGTGGCCATTTGCAGGAGACTGGTTTCCCTTGTCCGGTAGTCTTTATTTTTTTGGTTGGGAGAAATGGGGAGTCATCTCCTGCCCCATCCGAGGAGGAAACTCAAATCTATTATTAGAATCTCTTCTTAGAAATCTCTGGAGGTTGGTAAGATAAATTGTCTTGTCAGTGAGAAGGGGCCCTCCCTTGGGGTCTAGGTTTCAGTTCCCCTCCAAACTTTGATATGGGCCAGGACTTCCCAAACTGTGCTGGTGACTACTGACAGGCTGCTTCTAGCACCATTTTTTCACTCTTGACTTCTAGTTTCTCTGTCAGCAGATCAGACCAATGAAACTAACATTTAAAGCCAGTTAGAACAGCCCAGAGCCAAGTACAGCAAGACCCCTCCCACTAATCCTCGTGCTAGGGTTTTGGCACTCAGCTGACCTGTGGATGAGGAAGAGGAGAGGGTTGGGACTGCTAGCTGGTACTGGGACAAAGGGATGAGAAGCAGCGGTATTCTTTTGTGATCTCCAATGGATTATGGCCAGAGGTGAGCTCCTTAGTGCTGGTGCTGGAGAGGGCTGGGGGAGTAGCAGCGATTCTCAGACAAATCCAGCTGTGTCTGTGCTTTGTTCTCCCACAGGGGCTGTTCTCTACAGAGATGCAGAGATGGTTTTCCTCACCCACCC
>PITA01011303.1:35668-67662 GCA_004023965.1 Spilogale gracilis | reverse complement strand
TTCACTGAGGGCAAAGACCAAATCTCCTCCCCCCCGGGGGTCTGTGGTGCGCCTCGCTCCCAGGCCTGCACCGGAGTTGCTCAGTACAAGCTGGCTGACGGCGTGAACATGAAGGATCTGCAGGAAACCGTCCTTCAGCAGCTTTTAGCAACTGCTGAAACCCCGCTGATGAGGCTTGTGCAGACGAACCCCAACCCGCTCCCCTCCTTCCCTGCCTTCTGCCAGCCATATTGATTTCACCAGAAGGGAGGAAAGGAAATGGTCCGGTGCCAGTTGTAGCAGCCATGGGAAAATCCCACAGGCATAGATCATCTCACCGCCACTGAGCTCTATTACCTTTTGTCCCTCTCCTCTTCTCCCTAGGGCCTGGCCCTGTTTGGTTTTGCCCAGTCCTTGGCTGATTATATGCCCGGCTCCAATATCAATCATTCCATTTCCTCCCTCCCTCGCCCCCTCCCTCTGCCAAATCCTCATGTGTGTTCAGCTCTTCACCGTTCCCATAGCCCCTCCTGAGCTGAGAGGAGACAGGACATGCCTCAGCAGCTACCCTGACATGAGTCATGTCTGAAGTCCCGCCAGAGAAGAAGGAGCAAGGAGGGTTGGGCTTTAGGGCGCGGGAAACGAAAGGAATTTTCGTGGATTGTCAGAAAACAGGCCCAGGGAGGGGTGGGGGCAGTTTGGGAGCATCAGGAGCTGCTGAGATTACTGAAGACTCAGTTGAATAACCAGAGGAAACACCCAACATGGGCCAAGTGGAGATTTTTTTTAAAGAAAGACCTCTGAAGGAGTTCCTTTGCTGTTCTTGGTTACAAAATTCCACGTGTAATGACCCCACACTGCCCAACCGATAACACTTCACTGGGAACGTAACGTCAACCTGTGGGTGAAGGATACACACAGATATCCTCATTCCCATTTCACAGACAAGAAGACTGATACCCAGAGAAGTTAAGAGGTTTATCTTAAAGTCACAGAGCCATGGAGTGGGAGAACTCGGACTGGAACCTAAGCTTTCTAGGCTCTGATTTGTAACAAAATATATGTAAAGACTTGTACTATCCCCCTCCTCCCCCAGTCAGCATGATTATTCGTTCTGACTACTGGACCAGTCCAGTGATCCGCCTTCCCTGGGTCTCCTATAAGCCTTTATACTGTATTACTGAGTCATTTTCTCTAAGTTACATCTGGTCTGGTCATCACTGTTGATATCAAAGCACTTTATTCACATCTGTGCTTCATCTATCAGCTTATGGGCTCAGTCAACTGTCTATATGTTACACCGAGGATATCTGTTGACATCAAAACTTAGAAAAATGGGAGGGGAATAAATTTGCAGGAAACCCAGTCAATTTTACTTTTGGTCACTGACCTGGAACATACAAGAAAGACAAATACTCCCCAATTAGCCCTAACAAAGAACTTAGGAAGGAAGGATCAAATTCACAATGAAAAGAACACTCGACTCATAAACCACCCACCCTTCCCCTGGCTCAGGACCCCAAAAATCAGGGATGACATGTGTAAACAATGTGAACTCAAAGCAAATACCACTGACACCTGGAGCCCCGAGAAGACGGGGTCCCAGATTCCCATGGGAAAGCAGTTTTTTGCTCCGCCTGTAGTGCCTCCCAAAAGAATTCCCAAGAACCGTACAGGCTGATGTTGGAATTAGCAAAAATAAGTGAAAGTCACAGAATTTGGAGACAGGGAGAAAACCTAGGTGTCATTTAGCCCAACACCCCTGATATTCAAGAAGAGGAAAACTCTTACAGTAGCTTGTATGTTTGAAGCAGAACATTCACCGCAGGCCTTGGTGCAGGGGGTAGGGATAAATAAATATTTGTTCAGTAACAGATAGATGGGCATAGCAGTTGGAAATTACACAGAAAGACAGGGCCAGGGCCAGGATTAAAGGATCTAGAATATCTCTACCTTTGTTAGTTAAAAAAAAATAACCTTAAGATTGATGATCATTAGTTTTTTTTTCCATACACATTATTTCATTTTTCCAACTTACAGACACTTATAGACACCCTAAGCCCAACGTAGGGCTCCAACTCAGGACCTTGAGATCAACGGTTGCATGCTCTACCAACTGAGCCAGCCAGCCGCCTCTGTCCAACTTACAAACTCAACACCACTCCAGCATGTACCCTCCTTTCTAAGAGTCAGTGGGACTTCTAGAACACCCTCCTTGGTCACCGGCACATATAGAGCAGCAAGGCCTCTCTAGGATTTTCCTCGAGATATCTAAATCAATCCAGAAATGGAACTTACGAATTCAAATTCCTCTCAAATCCATGATCATATCAGACATTTTAGAAAATGGACTTAAAAACGCCTTCCCACCCCGCATCACTCTTCTCAGCAACCCATGCAGGTTTGATCCACCACAAACCCTAAGCCATGCCCACCAACATTCCGGGTCTTTTTGAATGGAAGCAGCTCCTTACCGGATATCCCCACGAGCCATTCCCCACCTGGAACTTGGAGTAGTAGCTGCTCCGGCCGGTGGTCCCATAGCTGTTGTAATTGTCGGCCAAGCCATCATACATGGAACCTTGAGGACAAAAGCAGGGGGTTAGGACAGGGATGGCCACGCTCTTCACTCGCCTCTCCTCCCCACGGCATCTGGGTCCACCCTGCCCCATGGAGGAGACCAGGGCTGAGCTCTTGAAGGAAGAGGATAGGAAATACATCATCCACTTGCCGTCTCTGTCTCTCTACTCTACCTCCTCCACGGTCAGGGCCAAGGAAGGGCCCAGGCTGACTGCTGCAGCTCTGCAAATCTTGGCTGAGCGCTTCCTGGACTAACTGAATGTCTCTCTGCTGTTTGGGGTCACTTGACACCTACAAGCTAGGAGTTGGCCTGGAGGGCCATGGAGCACCGCCATTCTGTTCCAGGGAATCACGACTCCACATTCCACAAGGATAAGCTCCCCACTGGGGGAGGACTGGCAGGATCTCAGCATTCCAGTTCCAGAGTCCTGAGGTCGGAGCCACAGAGCAGTGAGGGCTATTCAGGGCAAGGCTCTGGTTTCAAACCTCAGTCCAGCCCCTGCTAGTGACATCTCCGAGGTGCTCCACATGGGGAAGAGGGGGTGGCCACCAACCTCAAAGGCCCCAGTGAGGATTAATTAATGTTTTCACAGTGCTTGGAGACCCACAAATGACAGGCTCCGTGAGAGGACAGAGTGTCATTAGGGTTATTAGCAGCAAAATGGCTTTGAATCACAGAAATCCGAACTAGGTTTTGGGCTCTTGGTGGGGCTGCCTTCCCTTTTCTCCTTCATCAGGTGGTAGGTGGGCACTAAGGATAGTCCCCCAACTCTGTTGGCTGCCCTACTGTCCTTGAAACACAGCTGACCAGGACATGGCCATGACTTGGTTCACATCATGCCTCTGGCCAAGCCTGCCATCCCTTCTTGGCCACAACATTCAGATCTCACCTATCTTTCAAGTCCAAGCTTGGGATCTCATCCCTTTGGGGAAGCCTCTTCTGTCCAGCCTTGCCCAGGGCGATCTTCCTACATCTAAACACATCCTTCTTGGCTGTCTGGACCCTGAGTCACATCCTGCCTGCTGTCCCATTCCCTGCATCGGGACCTGCATGAGGGGGAAGCCAGGGCTCTATGGCCTGGATGTCCAGAACCAGGCTTGCCCCACATTCTTTTTACATGATGAGGCTTCTGGGGAAAAAAAAGGAAAGTGGGATCCAATGGGAGCCTCCTAAGGGGGATGGCATGTCTTTTCTCTAAGGTGGTGGTCAGACTCCAGCATCAAGAGAGTGGGGCTTCTGATGCCCTGGCAAGATTAGCAATTTCCCATCTGCCACATCACACCCACTCAGATTAAGCCTTTTTAGAGTAGCGGGCAGGGGTGGGGGGGTGGGGTAGTATTTGAGTGGAGAGAATGAATAGCAGGGGGCAGCTTTGGAACGTGCCAGGTGTCTCTGCCTGGTGCCATTTCCTCTGCCTAAAGCCAGCCAGAGGACCGCCCCATTGCACATAGGAGGGGGGCCCTGCCCAGATTCCCATCCCCTCCCCCGCTATCATGGAGGATCGGCAGGCCATTAGGGTTATCAGCTGTGGCAGGGAGAGCTTGCCCTGGGAGCCTAGAGGTATTGACACTGGTCTTGGCTTCAACGTTTGGGCAAGTCGCTTGTTCTCTCTGGCCCTCTGTTGCTTCTTCTGTAAAAAGAAGGGGTTGGACCCTATATACCCCAAAGGCCACATACAGCTCCAGCATTCCATGGCCATGTGATTATAGTGACCATGCATGCCCCATGGCATTCAGAGACACTTGCAAGGAAGAAGGAGAGACATCAAAGGCTACACCACCACTTCCTTTGCTGCCTGCCTCGGGGTCCTCCCAGAGATGTCCTGCGGGCCGGGCCGACTCCTGAGGGGACTCTCCCTGAGCCTCTGACTTAATCTGAGCTCCCCTACTGAGTGCAGGTCAGCTGGTTCCTCTTCCTTTCTTGGGAAGCTGCCCCCCGGAAAGGCTACCTTTGTCAGGAGGAGTGTGCAAGCAGTCTCACGGGCTCAGATGTCCAGAACCAGCTTCCACCAGGGAAGGGGCTGCAGCCGGGACCCTAGGCTGGCACGGTCCCGCCCTGAGGCCGCTGACAGCTGGTCTCCTCAGACTCCCCTCCCTCCAGCCAACTTCTATCATCCCTTCCAGGGTTTCACGGGCCAGAGGTCACTTGGCTATTGCCCCGTGAGCAGGGATGTCTCACCCAAGGGCAGCGGTGGGTCGGCCAGCTGCTTTTAGATGGAAAATCCAGGGTGTTGACAAAGAGTTCTATAGAGCCCCAGGGAGGCCTTCTGCTAGGGGAGACACCCCCAGGAGGCTCAGTGGAGGGCAGGCTCCCCTGGACCCTCCACTTCTTCTGAAAAGGGAATCTGTCAGCAGTGATATCGCTCACCCTCTCAGTCATCAGATGAAGCACCTCCTCCCTCCTTACTCTGCACCTGCCGGTCTCCCTCTCACATAATCTTCTCCACGTGGGAGGTAGAGCGTTCTCTGCCATGGAGGCAGGGGTGAATAAGCCCTCTGGAATGCCCTATCCTTCCAAAAGCCAGTCCTGGTGTCCCAATGGTGACTTCAGTGATGACAGGTGTGGGCTGTAAGACTCCAGGCCCTTCCAGGAGACTCCTGAAGGCACTGCCTAAGATCCATCTGCAGTTGGGGGTCAGATCACCTGACTCCCAACTTAAGAATCTTTGCTTGGTTTCCTTATGAGAATGAGGCTGCCATCACACCAGCCAGCACTGTTTCTCTGGCAGAAAGGTAGCTGAATTTGGGGCCAAAGTTCTGAGGTAGAGGAGTCCAGAGAAGTTACCTACTTGAGGTCATACATTGCATTGTGCCTGATGACTGAAGACATGCAGGTAGGAAGTGAGGTGAGCTCTATTAATAAGAGTGCTGCTCCCCTCTCCTGACCCCAGGGTGTCTTGTTGGTACACATTACCCTTGGAAAGTCAGGTTCAACAGCAAGAACATGGGGTTTCTCAATAAGAGTGATGGTAAGAGCTCTGACAGCTTTCCCTTCTCCATCCAGCCCCCTGACTTCTTCACAGTTAATTTCTAGGGAACCTTTCCTGATTAATCTCACCTGATCCCATCACTCCTGGCTGACTGCCTCCTCTGAACAGGGGCACAGTTAGGTGCCGTCTGTTCTCCATCCTGTACCTGCCGTCATGTACTTTAGGCACTCACTGAAGCAAGCATCATGTCTCTTCTTTCCTTGGGATCTTGGGCACAGGGCATGGTTCTGGCTGGGGCTGGGCCAGACCTGGACTGAGCGGGTCCTTCTTATTCACCCTCCTAGTGGAGGGGCTTAGGTGCCTGGTGCCTGGAGGCTCTACATCCCCCAATTTGCAGGATGGGACCAGGTTCCTTGAAAACTATTCAGCTAGCCCCTTCTCCCACCCAAAGATGTTCATGCTGGGTGGGGAAATCCAGGAAGACAGTGCATCTGAGAGAAGCTGGAGAAGAAGTACAGCCCCCTCCTTGAGGAGGATTCTTGGTGTCAGGGGTGGTAAGGGGTAGTGATCCCAGCACCCAGCTTACCCCACAGAATCACTCCTAACTCTCGTAGCTGAGTGCCTGCATTCCCACCATTTCCTCCAGAAGGGCGCATGTGCCAGAAGCAAAGGGTGCCGGCTTCTCAGCGGAGCTGGCTTCCAACCCAACCTGTGCATTGTCCCCAGGAGGCATCTGCCCACCCACAGATCCCTGAGGTCAAAGAGCAAAGGTCTCAGGGAATGTGTTGTTTTCTCCAGCATATAATCAATTCTAGCTGCTCTGTTCACACAGCTTGTCTCATCTGTGTCAGTGTTTCAGGGAGTAAAGCCATCTCAAAAAATCCACCACTCAGATCGTCAGCATCCCTGGATGCCGCTTCCCTTTGCTGCCTGCCGCCTGCGATGAGGGTCTGATTCTCTCTTGTGTCATAGGGTCAGCGCAAGCTTTCTCACCTACCAAAGCTCTGAAAAGGGAGGCAGCTTCTTTGTTGGGATACATGGGCTTCTCCAGTGGGGATGGGCAAACTTTTGCGGGGATGACTCATCCTCTTCCACCTTCCAAGCTTTCAGATTGGTCACACCCACCACACCTGAAACATTCTTTCTCTTCTTCTCAGCCAAACCCTCTCCCTGCATTCAAAACCTTGCACAAAAATCAGCTTCTTCTAGAGGCAACCCCACCCAGTTCTGGGCACTCCAAACTCTACAGCTTAATCAGGTCAGCTTTGCAGCCAGCTGCCCTACTCACTCTGTGCTGGCCTGTGTGTCCTTCAGTGTGGCTTCTGTACACGGTGTGTGTGTGTGTGTATACACACGCACTTGTACTTATGGGCCCTTCCTCCAGAAAGCAAGGAGTCTGGAAGCTCCCTTCTGCTTGTACCTTACTCCTGCCCCCAGGACCATGGTCTACCCGGACCAGGCACTCATGACTTCCGCCTGCCTGACAACAGGCTGCCCGTGGGGACAGAGGTCATCTGAAGCCCCTTCCCTCCACTACCTTCTTCCCCCGATTCCCCGATTCCCCTCCCTTGCTCATCAGGAGGGCGTGTCACACAAAATGTGTGTCCTGGAAGGCCCACACCTCTTCTGGCTTCTACCCTGAAGTAACGCCCATCTGCTCTTCAACACAAAACACTTGGGGAGAGGAAGCTCATTATCTTTCAGCCCTGAAAATGCTTTTATTTCACCCCCGAAATCTCTTCCACCGGTGGTGCTCAGTAAGGCTAGGCCCATAGTAAGAAGAATTTAAATGAGGTGCTAGGAAGAACTGCCCGGAGACATTTCTGGGAGGATGTCCCTCTGAGATGTTCAAGACTGGGTAGGAACGGTGTCCATGGGAACATTTAGGTGCCCAAGGGAGGGGAATGGCCAGATGTCCTCGCATTTCCTTCTGCCCAGGCCATCTGGGAGCACTGTGGACATTCCTATCTGGAAGCTTGCAATCCTGAGGAGGGCAAGGAGTTCAGCACAAGCTCACCAGGCACTTTGGCGCAGTTCTTGTCCTTGTCCCGGGCATGAGTACGGAGCAGAGATGCTGCTACTGCTGTGCTCCCGCCTCTCCCTCCCAGCTCTGCTGGGATGCGTTCGAGACCAGCTCTGCTGCAGCCCCCCCTTCTCTCTGTGATTGTCTGTTCCTGGCCACTACTAAACCCCAGGCCTGGGCAGAGTGTGGGAGCATCTTGTGGGAACAGGGTCGGCACGTGGCAGGGTGGCGGATTCGTGTGGGCAAAGGTCGGAACAGGGCACAGCTACGTGGCTGGGGATCCAGGCTAAAACACTCATCAGCAATTACCACCTTAGGTGTCTAACGGTCTTCATGCGTGTGTCTCTGTGTGTACATGTGTGTATCTCATGGAGGTGAACCTCACGCTGGGTCTAAGTGTGAGTGCAAGATGGGGACCAGAACAATGATTCCTTGACTTAGTTGTGCATCAGAAATGCCTAGGAGACTTTCAGGGTCCTGATGCCTGCACCATCCCCCATACTCACTAAATTGGAATCTCTGGGGTGGGACGTACATATTTGTATTTTTAAAATTGCCAGATGGTTCCAGTGTGCAGCCAGGTTTGAGAGGAGCTGAATGGATGGCTTCTGGTATGTTAGCATGTTTACAATAGGGAAACCAGGAGGGACACTCATCTAGGAGAGGACTCTCTTTGTGGAACAGCTATAGTTTGGGGTCATGGTCAGCGAGGTGGGGAATGATGGGATCTGTTTTCAGAGATGGTTACCATCATAGCACACTTTGGAGATGAGCTAATCTGATCTCGTGAGGCTGCAGAGACCCAGAGAGATGCAATGACTTGTCCAAGATCACACACCAGCCAGCAGTCAGTGCAGGTAGAACTCGGGTTTCCTGACACCAGGATGGACTCCTGCTCTCGCCCATACTGCATGGGCAAGCATGCCTACATGCGTGTATGTGTGTCGGTGTGAGCACACGTGTGTGTGTGTGTGTGTGTGTGCATGTGCAGTGTGCGCCTATGAAGAACTTCACCTGAGGATAGCTAACATTCTTCCATCTTATTTTGTCCAAATATCACACACCTTCTAGGGGTCATCCCTCATGTCAAACATAGTTTCTAGATTTCTAGATCTAGAATGATTAGCTCATTGATATTTATAATTTGGTGTGTGGGGAGAAACATTTGTTGCTTTTTCTTTTTCTCTTTTTAAACCTTTGCCAATGAGTTTAGCAGAGAAGCAGGGTCCAGGGAAACAGCATTTGCTCTAAAACATTCTGGAATACTTGGCATTTTTGTATGTGTTATAACAGGCAAACAGAAATTCTGGTAAAACCTCAGCTTCAAGCCAAGGTACATTGTAAAGAAACAGGAATTGGTTCATTTGAAGTTTAATTAGGACGTTTTGCTGCTGGAACAAGTTAAAGCTCAGACACCCATTACCCTCTCCCATGCCAGCTTTGGTCCCGAGAAAACAATCCCAGGAGTAATGTCTGTTCATGGTCTGTGGTCAGGAACGGACACTTTTCAAGAGAGTAGAATGAGCAGAACTTCACATGGGCAGAGGTTTATGCTGAGACACAGCCTAACGCAAATACAGGAAGGCCAACAAAGACGGGGTCCCGAGGTGGGGACCTTCACCTGCGCACGCCACGGCCTCCAAGCCAGCACAAACCTGCGCCCTGGGACAGCCTCAAGCAGTCACTGCCCTGCGAGGGACAGATGGAGGGTGACGAAGTGGGGGACAGGCACTTTCGGTAGCCCAGCGTGGCCCCAATCCTATCGCCGACGAGAGAGGAATACAGGTTTGGCCATGTTAGGTAGGAAACGGTAGTTCTGAGAAGAAAGGAGAAGGTTGAAAGTGAAAAATCGCAGGTGTCTAAGCAGGCAGTGAAACAAACAAGGATAGCGGCGCCGTTAGTGTTGGGATTTCTTTGGCATGAGAAGTGATATGAAAAAGAAAGTTGGTGTCGTTAGACTTTGTGCGGGCTGTGTGGATTCATAGTGACGCTGAAGCTGGACCAAGTGAGATTCGGGTTAAGCTTTAGGAAGAAGTTCCAAGTGAAGTTCTAAAGAACCGCAACATGGAAGAACATTTCCTTTTGGGCTGCCTAACTGAGGCGCTAGCCCTGACCCCCCAATAGGCCAGCTCATGATGAGCACCTGTGGGGACATTCCTGTCCCAGGCAGGTCAAGTCTCCCTAGCAAAGGTGTTTGGCTGAGCAGCCCCATCAACCCCCAGGGTTTCCTCCTGCTTCCCACACAGTCTGAGAAGACACCCTGTCTTGTAGACACGAGGACCCTCTGGAAGCACAGGAGAGCAACACTTAGCGGCTGGTTCACAAAAGACCCAGACAGGCAGGCAGGTTCTGAGCAGCCTCCTTCTGCAGGGTCTCCTGACCCGAGAGCCCTCTCCTCCCTCTCTGGGGACGTCCTGATGAGGGAGAGGCCTCGATCCCATCTGCCGGGTTTTGGGGAAAGCATGGGTGGCAATGGGTGCTGAGAGTCAGGATCCCTTCATGGGGCTCCTCTCCTGTACTTTGGTGGCTCAAGTCCCCCTGGCCAACAAGATAGAAGAGAACCCTCTCGGGGGGTGGACTCTGGAGAAAAGCCGGTTCTACTGCTGGGACCACCGGTGGCCTATTCCTGACTGTCTACAGGGGACAAGGAGAGGTGGCTCCCGGCCAGGCAACCAGTGAGGTGTGGCTGGCCTTCTCGGGGGCGGGTGTTCTTAATGCGAGGGGCCCTGGTGGGATCCAGGGGCCCCAAGAGAACCAAACACTGTAGAGAATTTGACTCTTCTCTCTTGAAGGAGAATTCTAGGGTGTCAGGGGCCAAGGGAAGGGGGTTAAGGCAATGACCAGGGTATGGGCCTTCCACAACTGCCAGCTTCCCCCTCCCGGCAACCAGAGCAGATGCATGTGAAATAAACCAGTACAAAAAGAGAGAGCAAAGTTAGTAGGAATGGCCACTGAGCAAATAGGGAAGCTTGGGCGGATCTGATGAAGAGGAGAGGGGAATATGATGAAAACAAAGCCAGATAAACCAGAAACACCAGCTCCAAGTGACTCAACCGCCTTTTCCACCTAGGGTGCCTCTGGGGAAACTGTCCCTATGAGAAGCTCACCAGCGCCAAGGGCAGAGGGGACACACCTACAGGGTCAGTCCTTGAAGAGGCCTGTTTCTGGAGAGGGATGCATTAGCCAAGGAAGTAAAATCTCACCTGGCCGGAGTCACCTGGAGGAGCTTGGGATGGAGAGAAGGAGATTCCAACACGTAGATGTTACCCACAAAGGGCAAGGTCAGAAACAGAGCACTCGCCTGCATCCCCATAGATGGGAAGGAGAAGGGGTGTTTGGGGCACCTGGGATTTTTGAGATTTTTCTGGAGCTGTGAACCTGGAGCTCAGGCCAGGATGGCATGGGAGTGGGAGAGGGACAGCTAAGGCTTGCGCCGAGAAGAGAGTAGATTCTCTTGAGCTACAACTGGACTGTGGCCAGAAATGGGGACACTTTTTTTTAAAAAAAAATTATTCCAAACCTACTTCCAAAAAATGCTAGGCAGCAGCTACCAAGGCCCTAAATAAAAGAGAAGGCAAATGCTCTGGAGTCTGTAGGACCTTGAGTGGAAGTCTGGCAGGAGAGGGACCGGGAGTCCAGGTCTGGTCAAAGGGCACACACAGCAGCAGAGATCTTTTAGGTTTGGGGGGCAGGGAAGTCCTCATCCAGCCATCTTCCCTCCCTCAGCTCTACACAGGGGCCACTCAAGAATGAGAGAGAGGGAGAAAAAGACCACGTTGGAGTAGGAAATGTGAGCTGGTGTGTGTGTTTTGGGGGGAAGGCAGTGGGATGGGCAGGGGTCTGTCTGTCTCCTTTGCCTCCTTCCTCTTTACTATCCCTGGCACCCCTTACTCTCTCTTAGAGGTCTGGCTCCATAAAGAGGTCTTGGTTGACCCATACTGGTTTGCAGTCTGTAGAATCTTTATTAGCATTAACTAAATGAAACACATAAATAGAAAGTTTGGTCTACACATTCTCCACAAATGCCCCTGTTAGATATTGTACCTTCCCCCTTGAGTCTCAGGAATCCTATCCCTTTCTCCTAGCCTCCCTGCTTAGGGGACCTTCCCACACAGAGTGGGGACTGGGGCACTGGTGGCTGGTCAGGCTGAGCACCTGAACTGGACAAGTGCTCACCGTGAAGTCTCAGCCCCGGGTGCCTTCTGGGATTTTTAGTCCTGCCAATCTCATTTCCTACCCTCCTTCAGACACTTGTTCCTTCCTGATTAGGCCAAGTAAGGCAGGGAGAATCCGGTGGGAAAGAAAGTTTCTGCATTAGCTACTGAGCAAAGACGACATCCGCAGCTCTTCCCGGGCTTCAGGGAGCCTCAGGGAGCCTCAGGGAGCATCCTGGTCTTGGGGTGACCTTCCAACCAGACTTGCCTCTTCCAGGTGTGAGGCTCCCGCTAACTTGCTGCGGCGTTGCAGGGGCCTGGTCCCGGTTCCCTGCGGCACCTTCCCGTCCCGCAGCGCCTCTCCTCTCCCCAGCCTCGGTCACCGTGACTCCCGGGCCCGGCCAGATGGGCGACGCACTGGTCCCATCTGGACGGGGAACCTGCCGGCTCAGGCGCGGGCTACCTGGCTACCTGCTGGTGGCGCCGCGGAACCCGAAGACCGAAGGACCTGGCGGGGAGTGGGGGCCGAGAGGGGGGGGCTGTTCCTGGAGCAGTCTGGGGACGAAAGCCTCCTGGGCTCTGGGCCGGGTCCGTGGGCCCGCGGGCGATCCTCAGCCTCCCGGCGCTGGAGGGACGCCCCCGGCCGTGTCCCTCTCCTCGCCGCGCGAACCCGCCTTCGCGTCCCCAGCCTGGGGCTCGCGCCAGCCGCTCCCCTGCCGCCGCCGCACCCCGTCGGACCCGCGCTCCCTCGCCTCCCCGCAGCCGGGGGAGGGGCGCCACCTTGGGTCCCCGCCGCGCGGCCGAGGGGCACACGGGTCGCGCGGGCGCCGAAACTTTACCTCGGTTGGAGTGGCTCAGGGTGGACGACTGGGAAGACTTGGACTTCTGCCGCTTGACGGTCATCATCACTTGCTCTTGCACGCGCTGCCTGCCCGACGTGCCAGTCTTCATCTTCTGGTCCGACGGCAAAGCCAGCGTCGAGTTGTCCTGGTCCGGGAAGCATTCGTACGCCAAGGCGGTCTTGAGCGGCGAGTGGTTCATGGCGGCGGGAGGCGCGGGCCGGGCCTGCGAGAGCCGAGAGCGGCGGCGAGGGCGGCGAGGGGCGGCGGGCGGGTGCGGCTCTGCTGTGCTCAGCGGCTCCCCAGGGCCATAGAGTGAGTGGTCCGTGTGAGGCTCCCCGCGGCGGCTCCTGGCGCCTCCGCCCGGGCTCGTCCCTCTGCTGGCACTGGCGGGGCCCGCCCTCGGTCAGACTGGATATACCACCCCTGCCCTGCACCACCCACTCCAGGGGCTGCGCGCGGCCGCCGGGTCGAGCTGCAGGGCGCTGCCGCTGCGGGAGTGAGCGCTCTTGGGGGGCAGGGCTGTGAGTCCCGAGTGTGGGACCTCAGCGTCTCCCTGTCCTCCGCTCCTTTCTCTCGCTTCCCTCCCCCGTGACGTGATGTGCAGGAGGTGAGGCCCCAGGGAGACGCCCCTCTGTCCTGTCCCTGCTCGCTCATGGAGAAAGTATGTGCTCAGCTCAGGAACCCAGGGAGACTTCTCTCGAGGAAAAAGAAGTCTTTCTTGACCAGACCCCCCAGGAGAGCCAGAAATCCACCTCCTTCTGTCCTGAGGTCATGGTGGAGACCAGCCCTATGGGGGAGGACTCCCAGGCCCGGGGCTGAGGCACAACCCCTGTCCAAAGGGAATGCTCAATCCTATGGAGACAACCATTCTAGTCTAAGGCAGCTTCCACCTGAAGGGGTGGGGGGTAGGGGCATGAAGTCCCAAGGACCAGACGAGATAGAAAACCACGCGATAGTACATCGGTCATGTGTGGGCATGCCAGAGGAAAACGGCCATGTGAACAGTGGATCCTCTCTGAAACTCCAGACTTAGCCTGTGGTAGTGTCAGGTATTAGGGGCTCAATCAAAAAAATATTTTTGAATAGATGAATTCCAATGAAAGCTAGCCAACTTAAGGTAAATTAAGTCTACCTGGTATCCTACTCAGATCTTTCCTGGGATCCTGGAAGGCTACCTGCCCCCTAAAACTATCCCATCATGGGCTTACTATTCTGGGACTTCTGCCTGTATTCTCCTAGACACGAAATCCTCTGGGGACACATGTATCGTGATGTCCATGGAGCGAGGTCCCAGACATGAAGGCAGGAGCTGAGAATTTTAAAAGCCACGTTGATGGAACTCTTTCTAAAACACATCACACCCTGTTTTTCCTCCTTAAGTAAAAGATGATCACATAATTCAAGCACTTCTTGACGACTCAGGATTCTGCTTCAGGACACCATTTCTGAGCTGTGTAGCAGTGCAGTCCATCAGCTCCTTAGCTTTGGAGAGTCCCCCATCGGTGTTACACTCTCACAGCTGTCCCTTTAGCTGTCCTTTGTATTTGCCGCTCACAGCTCAAACACGTCATTTTTAGTTTGCTCTCTGATCTGCAGAGGAAGGAGCCATTAGAGTCTATGATTGCTGGGAATTATAGGACAAAGGATTGCAAAATTAGAGTGACAGTCTCGGGACCTCATGAAGGCCACTTGCTCATTTCCTGGGAAGTGGGTGTTATATTCTCCCCATAATGCATCGGGTAGCCATGTGCCAAGCAGAATATTATAAAGCAGATCATAGTTTCCAATGGAAATAGTTTTTATAACTGAGGGTTGTGTTGGTAAAAACTTAGCATCAAATAAATCAGAGATGTGACCAACAATATGTCACAGGTATAAAGGGTCAACACCCATACACCGCTATCATCACTTAAAATTTGAAGATTCTGCTTCCAGCCATAGGCTGTCAGGGCTAGGCTTGGACATCATGCAGCCCAGCCTCAGAATTTTTCTGATGAGGAGCGGGAGTAGCTTGCCCACCGTCACCCAGTTAATGTGCAACAAAGCTTTCATTCTAATCAGGCCTGGTGACTCTTGGGTCACTGCTCTTACCTCCACACCATTTGACCTCCCTTATAAAAGTCCTATAAAATGGGCATTAAAGTACAGTGCTCATGGATTATATAAGGGCCCCAATGTACTATAAAGTATACATGACAGCACATAAAAATACAACTCCATTGTATCACACATTTAGCCTATCTAAAACCTAATATGCTAGCCATAGTAAATGTTAATTATGTCTTTAAATAATGATAATTTTGCTACCTCTGGCATGTGGCAGGGCCCTGAAGAGGGTGATTGGCACAGCCTATATTGTTATGAAAGGCCATACTTATCCCCTGGAAGTTGAAACCGATCAGCTTTAAAATTGTTTCCAGATATGAAGTTCAGTTTTTTCTAGATACTTCTCTATTATTTTGATATTGATGTTATTTTGATACATTGATAGCAATAGCCAACATTTGCTGCACTCCTACAAGCAACAAGCCTATAAACCAGGTATGGCCCTTTGCAGAGACCATCTCACCGGAATCCTTACACTGATCCTGTGTGGTGGGTATCTGCACCAGGACCAACATCTGTCTTTTTCAGGTGAGGAAACTGAGGCTGGGTGGGGCACCAAGCTGGTAAGTGACAGAGGCAGGGCCAAACACAGGCACCCAGGGCCCAGAGTCTGGGCCCCCATGGCGGTGCTGGGCTTCCTTCTCGTGCTCTCCCTGTGATAAGCAGCGGGCTCAGAAGCCTTCCACGGATCAATCTCCTAACAGGATCTATTTCCATCACGTGTCATGAAAGTTAGGCCATTTGGCAACTGGTTCCAGCTGGGTCACTAAATGGCTTCATGAAACCAGACACGTCCCTGCCTCTGGCCTGCCACCAAATCTGTAAAGAGTGGAGGTAGATTGATAGGTCACCCCATCTACCCTCGCCCTGACACTCCATGATGTCAATCACGGGGCTCTCTAAGGCAGGAGAATGGAGAACCTTGAACTCCAGGAGAATCCGGATCCTTTGGACAACACTTCCTGTGTCTCTCCCACCCCGCATGAGAGTGAAGGGAAGTCTGCCAGTGTACAGAGGAGGGTTACTATCTGCAGAGCTGAGAGCTGGTCCACTTGGCACATATTATTTGATGTAACCCCCTGAGGAGATATTATTTTGCAGAACTGGAAACACACTCAGAAAGTTTAAGTGAGTGGTGAAGCCTTGCTTTGGACCAAGGTCTGACTTCTCACCTGGGAGAAGGAAAGGAAGAGGGTCATTCACTCATTCTGGCCCAAGATGTGCGAGGTATGTTCAGGCTGGAAAGATTGGTTTGGGGCCCAAGTGCATGGTTTTGAGCCAGCAGACCAGAGTTTCTCCCATCGCCTCTCTCCTCTGCCTGCCTGAACCTCACCCCGTGTGGGGCCCTGCCTCAGCACCAGGCCAGAGATGAGGGTAACCCTCCTAAGGTGAAGGATAGATGTCAGTGAGACTCTGTTATGCGAGCTGAGCTCTGAAAGCCTTCAGGTGACCTTCAGAACATATTTTTAGAGGATTAAAAAATTCTAAGGGGTAGGGGTTAATTTGAGTGTAGAGGGTGTGGGGTGATTTGGAAAAAGCATCTTGAAGGCAATAAGTTTTGGTTTGATTCTGAAACAAGATGAGGAAATTGTCATCCTCGAGGTGTTAGAATGAATGAGCATGAATGAGGTTCTAATTCTCTGCAGTCTTCCCTGCAGTACTACCTGTGACCCAGATTTGACTTCGGACACTCAGTGTTTCCAGTGTCCTTGGAAGTAAAGCACCCTGTGACCTCAAGTTTCATTCATTAAAAAATGGAATACGGATTTATTTATTCAACAAGTATGTGTGCGCATATGTACGTAATTTTAAGTAGGATCCAGGCCCATCCTGGCTTGAACCCATGACTCTGAGATCCAGACCTCAACTGATATCAAGAGTCAGCTAAACCACTTGAGTCACCCAGGTGCCCCTCAACTAGTATTTATTGAATATCTACTATGTGATTGGCCTTGTCCCAGACATGGGGACTCCAGTGGTGAAGGAAACAGAGTCCTGCCTTTGTAGAATTTACAATCTAGAGATGGCAGAGGAGGGGCAGACAGGGCCAGGTGAAGGCTGAGGGGAGGCCTCTGGGCCTCCTACTGCTTCGGAATGATTGGGCTGAAGCTTCTCCTTGCTCTGTTTCCAGCCCCCCAGGTGACTGGACCGCTTTCCCCTCTATCCCAAACTGTTGCAGATAGGCCTAGGGAGTTGGAAGAGTCAACCTTCCTTTATGGACCCCTAAGCTTGCCATCATGGCGCCACCTTATCCGGCCCTGTTCTTCTGTAACTGACCCCTGTTCCAGGCACCTTTGGACTTCATGGACAGCGACGGTGCCAAGGGGCCGGCTCCCTGCTGTCCATCCTTTTTGAGCTGAGTTCCTTGGTCAGCTAGCAGGGCTCCTCAGTGGCTACCCAACTCAGGCATCTCAACCCTCCCTGATGAACCACACTGACACCTCCCCAATCTTTAAATCGTCTCCCTTATCATTTTGTTTCCCTACCAGCCCTCCACAGGACCCCGCATGGACACCTGCCCTCCCTTTGTGCACATATGACTTCCTCTGCATGGGACACTCTCAGCCAGTCACTTACGTAAGTGCCGAGTGCCCAAATGGGCTATGCACCATGCCAATTCCTGGGAACGCAACCAGGACCAAAGTCTGGGTCCTGCTCTCTCTGGGCTTCCATTCTAAGGGGGTAGACAAAGAGTAAACTTGTAAATGAGCTGACAAATGCTTATACATGATATTAAGTGTTGTGCAGGACATGAATGAGAGGCTGGTGCAGAATAGAGAGGGGGATTTTGGTTGAGCCCGGAAGCATGAGAGGAGCTGCCCATCTCGGGAGCGGTGGGATGGTGCTCCCGGGCAGAGGGAACCGTGGGTGTGAAGGCTACGAGCCTGGCATGCTCTGGGATCTGACAGACCAGTGTGGCCCAACACGGGGAGGGAGAAGAAGTGTGCACAAGGGGACACAGAGGCAGGTGGGCTGTGCTGTCCCTTACAAATTCCTGGGAGGAGGGAAACATTCTCTCTCTGGGCAGGCTATTTAAATCCATTAAAATGAAATGAAATGAGGAATTCAGTTCTTCAGACATACCAGCCGGGTTTCAAATGCTTGATAGCCACATGTCACTAGTGGCCACTGTGGGGGACAGCAGAAGGTCATGCTGGAGCTTCCAAATCTCGGCCAGAGCTTGAATTTTATTCTGAGAAGGATGCGAGGCCATTGAAAGACCTCCAACAAGGAGGTGACAAGACACTCCAACCTCCTGCTTTCTTGTCACTTGTCAGCACGTCTGTGTCTATGCCAGGGATCTCCGCTAAGGAATTCCCAAACTAAATTCAATACCCTCCCGGGACCCTTTGTACCTGGTGCCTGACTGTGCTAAAGCTCTTATCCCATGTCACGGTCTCTGCCTGCCTGTGTGACTGGGTGGCCTGAGGGAAGGGATGTGTGTGCTATTCAGCTCTCTTTCCCTGTTGTCCACATTTCTGGGACACGTAGGTACTCAATAGACGGTTGTTTTATTGAGCTGAATTTCCCTTCTTGCTCCAGAGCAAGTTCTCCACTGGGCCTCTTGGATGATTTAGACTCAGTGCTCCCAGGTCAACCCTTTGCTTTTCTTCCTGAAGGCCAGTTTCTCTTATAACCTTTGTTCTCATCTTCCACAGGTTGGGAGACTCTCGGGAATGCACGCACAGCCCCTGGGCCGTCGTGCTGAGCTCTGTGAGAGCGCAGGGAAACTGCCTTTCTCACCTCTTAAGGGAAGTTTACTTCAGGAGGTCAGAATGTGTTCACCCCTTTGCCCCGTCCTGGTCATCTCGGGAGAAACCACCCCAGGAAGTCATCTTCCCAAGCATCTGAACAGATGAAACTCTGTAGTGAACTCATTCCGAGTCCTAGAGCCTTGCTGCCCTCAGGGTTCGCCAGGCAAGAATGGACCAGACTCTCCTCCTCACTCCTGGTGTGGCCTTGCTACACCCCAGCTGGGGTGCCTGCAGCAGGTCTGTTGCACAGGACCATTGTGCCTGGAAGACACAGAGGGTGCACCAACAGCCTCCCAGCCCTGGACAGGGATACAGGGAAAATGGAGGGATGGGAACAGTGGAGGCCACTCCCAAGTGGCAAACGCCCTGATTGGAAGATCAGAGCACGTGACTCTGGATCTTCCCATCCATGAAGGCCTGGACAAAAGGGGTGGCCTGAGCCCATTCACACCAGTGCTGCTCTGCTCTGGAGGAAGGGGAGGCAGGGCTGGCAGCGGGAGATGAGAGAGCAGGGCTCTGGTGCAGAGGCCGGCAGAGCTGGGCCTGGAAGAGTCCAAGGCAGGCTGGGCTGGCCAGCTAAGGGGAGAGGCCAGGGTGTGCACCTAGAGCTCCCCGACTGGGCAGAGCTCACTGTCTCAGAGCTGCCATTCTGGTCTCTCAGGGCGGGGTGGGTGGAGCTGCAGCGAGAGCGGGAGGGAAGGTGATGAGTAGCACACAGCAGTGTCCCAGCTGTCTGCTGTCAGCACCCCATTGGCGCAGCACCCCACCCCTCTGCCAACCCAAATTCCAGGTGTGCGCTCCCGATATGAGCGTCCCCGGGACCTGCCTTTCCATCTGCCCCCCCCCCGCCCCCCCCGGGCCGCAGGGCTGTTTTGCAAACCCTTGGCAGGACTAAGGCTCTGGGCTCGAGCCCGGTTGCTCAGGACCCCGGGAAGCCCTCAGCTCTCGCCAGGAGCAGAAGCCACTCGAGAACAGACCCCAGGGCCCTCCCAGGGAAGCACCCCGGGAAAACAAGAATGCGGCTCTGGAGTGAGCCGAGCAAATGTTGCACCCCAGCATTGCTACTGTTGCTGTGTGACCTGGAACCAGCCACTTTACTACCTCTCTCTGTACCTCAGTTTCTTCATTTGTAACATTAGGTTAGTCACACCAACCTCCCAGAGTTCTTGGGACCATAAACCTATATAAAATATCGAATACAGAGCTTGGTACACTGCAGGGGCTTAATGATGAACAGAATTTCCTTCCATCTTCCCGTAGTGCCTCTGGCCTTTTATCTGACCGCCTTCTCTTCTGAGCAGAAGAAGAATACCACTTGATGCTATTATCCAAATCCCTGTTTGTGCCTCTTCTCCTTAACCTCAGAAGCTCACACATTCTTCCCTCTCCTGGGAGCTGGGACATGCCTCCTGCCAGGTTCTGCCCAACCTCTCTCCCATTGCCCCTCTCTCCTCGCCTCCCGGCCCAGTACTGTTGTCTACAATGTGACTCCATCATGATCGTCCTTGGAAACGTCAGAACCTCAGACGTGGAGGGGACCTTGGAAGCCTTCTGGTCTAGTTCCTTGATGTGCAGAGAGGCACGGTGACATGGCCCTGTGAAGGCCTGGGAGACTAGGTCTTGCTTCTCCCACTATGGGGGCACAGTCCCCTCCTCCCTTTGGGGGAAGATAGGGGTACGGGGCTGGGTGATAGGCCTGAAATTTGAAGGGAAGCCAAAGCAGGAGAGGAGCCCAGGAGGTGGCGGTTCCCGGAGGTGCCCCTCCTTTTGCTCTGTGATGGAAGAATGGCTAGGATTTGGGGGGGGGGGTAGCAGCCCAGGGAAAGGCTGTGGGAGCCATGGAGCTGGCAGCCTCATGGGGTGTGTGCCCAAGGAGCTGCGCTCCCGAGCAGCCGTGCTCTCCCTGTCTCTGCCTCACAGTCACCTGCCCAGCCCCAACCCCAGCCCCACACAGCCTCGATGATAATTTGATGAGTCACCCGCCCGCGCCTGCAGACCGGGCAGCCACACCCAGGGCAGCTGGCACCCCGACAGTGTTTCTGCTCCGAGCTATTGGGCCAGCAGCCCGCCAGGCCAAGGATGGGCACTGATGGGGAGCCATCATGCTCCGGGGCCTTTGGCCAGGCTAAGAACCTGCTGAGTGGCAGAGCCTCTTGTCTGCATTGCCCCATTGCCATGGCCAAGACCTCCTGAGAACAGGCCAGCCCAGCTGCCTTCTTATAAGGAGCACCAATCACAAGCAGCGGGCTGGGCGCCTCCCAGATCTGTGCTCAGTAGGGCCCTGGGCTTCGGGCTATTCCCAGATCTGTAGGCGGCTGCCACTGGATCTGAGTTAGGAGCCATGACGGGTCCCTTGCACTGGTTCTCTCTGTCTAGTGGGCAGCTCTCTCCTCTCTGTGCATTCAGTCCTGTTGTCATCCTTCCCATCTAGCCCATCTGAGATGTTCCCACCTTCCCCGCAATGGCTCCCCAAATGTTCTGAGCTGAAAGTCTTCCCATCCCGCCCCCAACTTTTGGTATAATTTGTACCTCTGTGTGCCACTTAGCGCAGCATGTCCCCTGCCCGCCGAACCCCGGGAATGCTGTAAGCTCTTTGCATCACCAGCAAGCCTTCTACAGGGCCCTGAATGTTGCAGTGGGTCAGTGAACATGTGTCCTGTTGATCTCCATCTCATCTGTGGGCCCTGAAAGCATCCCTGTGACCAGATACCCCTTTCAGCACGTTTTTACTCCCACCTACCCCTGCCCTCTTTCCAGGTCAGATCATACCAGAGGCCTTGACTTTGGGCCCTGTTGGAATTGGGGCTGGACTGGGGCCCATTTGGTCAAAGCACTCTTGAGGAATTGTGGGGTCGGTCATATGACATCTGGACCCTCCAACCGTCTCTGGTCTTAGTTGTCCACTGGCTGCCACAGTTGCTGAAGGTGAAGAGGCAGGTGGCCAGGCCAGGGGAATCTGTCCCTGTCACTCTTTCCAAGGGGACTGTAGACATGCACCTGCCAGTCCGGGACCTTGGCAGCTGCCCTGCGGAACCCCTCCTGCCCCAGAAAGACCCTGGAGGGCCTCTATGACAGAGGAGTAGTTCTTCCACATCCCACCCCCTACCATCTGGGAAATTGTTGAGCCAAGCAGGAATCACTGGGATTGGCTTGGCAAGCGGCTTCCGTGCAGGACGCCCCAGTGACTTGGGGATTCCCGCATGCCCTCCAGTACTGGGGCTAGGGGTGCGGATGGGCCTGGGGAGGCTGCACAATGTGGAAGCAGAGACAGCGTTTGGAGACGTTCTGCAAAACAGGCAATAATGGACAGTAGGAACTGTGGAAGGCAACTTCGTAGTCTGGGCCAAAGAGTCTTTGCTCTTTTGCAGCAAAGGGAAATCATGAGATGACTCAAAAAGAGTGAATACTTCTGATTACTTGCTGGCGTGGCTGGGTTTTGCATCTGCTTCCATCTGTCTGTAAGTGGAATCATGATCGTTCTTAACAGCTATCTAGTTCTCTACAAAGTGATTTTCTTTCCTTTGCCTCTTGGGATCTGCCCATCCACTCCTTGACAGAAATATTCAACCCTGTTGTGACCCTACTGTAAGGATGATAAGACTGAGGCTCCTAGAGGCTGAGTGACTTATCTGGAGCTGCTGGTGAGCGACAGAGCTGAGTCTCAGAGGTCCTTCCTACAAGCCCGAGCCAGTGCTTTTCCTCCACTCGTGGCCACACATACCACAGACCCTCCTGGGGTGGAGAAAGCTGCAGAAGTACAGCCTTTGCGGGACACTGTAGAAGGCTGAATGGAGGCCTTCCCCCAGAGAGCTATGTCCACCTTTTAATTCCCAGAACCCATGAATGTGACCTTATTTGGAAAAAGGGTCCCTGCAGATGTCATTAAGTAAAGAATCTTGAGATAAGGTCGTCCCAGATTTAGGCGAAATCCAATGACAAGTGTCCTTCCAAGAGAAAGGCGGGGGAGATTTGAGACCCAGAGGAGGCCATGTGAAGCCACAGGCAGAGCCGAGAGTGACGTTGGCACAGAAAGGAATGACAGAAGTAGGAACAGGTGTGGAACGGATTCTCTCTCAGAGCCTCCAGAAGGAACCACCTTGATTCTGGATCCCCAGATTCCAGAACTATGGGGAATACAGTCCTGTTGTCTGTGGTGATGTGCGTGGCAGATCCCAAGGGAAAAGAAATGCAAATTCCCCCTGACCTGAGCCAACTGGCCTCCCTCCCACCTAAACCCCCAAACTCCAGGCCTCCCCAGCCTTAGGGAACAGACACTGACTTGAAACTCTTGTCAGTCACCTGACATGAGCCGTCAGCCTCTCAGCAAAGCCACTCAGCACGTGGCTTGGTAGGTGTGTGAGACCCGGGACCAGCCCTGAGCCACCTGTGGGGGGTGGGGGGTGGGGACACACCGGAATGACACAGTCCCTCAGCAATGGCACCAGGCAAGGACCGGCTGGCTCCCACTCACCACCGGACAGCCGGCCTCTCAGCCCTCTGCTCCGCCCTCTTTGCCACCAACTTTTTGTTTGGTTTCACTCCATGCCTGGGACAGATTGACGCACCAGCGGCTCTGGGAAAAGAGAAGCGGCCTCAGACGACGTCACCTCTCCCCCGGGAGGAATTTATGAAGCCAGTTACGCCTCTGCCAGGAAGTCGGAAGGGCCCAGCCTCTAATAACTGCCAACCTCTCAGCCCTGGCGGCCCATCATTTTCATACTTCCCACTTAATGGGTTGTCTTTAGGCATTCAATGCAACACAGCCACAATTAAACCCAAGAAGACATAATGGGACTTTGTCTTTCCACAGGGCTTTCATTCTGAAAGCTCGGGCAGTTTTATGAGCCTTGGGAGGCCCCCTGATACTCCCTTTTGAGATGGGTAAACTGAGGTCCTGCTGTGGAAGAGAGACAGCACAGAGCTACCTGGGAAGACTTGTTTCTGAAGGTCCATCTGGCTCCCTCCTTGTTTCTATCTACCCGGCTTCAACAAGAAGCTTACATTTCTTTTCCCAGAAAAGTCCTCAGGATTCACTGTACCTTCTTTGAGATGGTCAAAGTGGGGCCCGGCCAGTCTCCCCAGCCTTGTGGGGAGCGGAACTGAGTGGGGCCCAAAAAGATGGATGGTGAGGTAGAAAGAGCATATGCACTGCCCTTCTTCACTGCCTCCCTCTGCCCGGTACAAAGCAGAGTTCTGGGCCTGGCTTGGCTGCCAACTTGCTGTGTAACTTTGGACGAGTCATTTGCCTTCTCTGGGTTTCAGATTCCCTGCTTGTAAAATGAAGGGCTTGGAATAGTGCTTAAAGTCAGTACTTCTTCAATCTTAATGTGCACCCAATCACCTAGGGATCTTGTTAAAATGTAGATTCTGATTCGGCAGGTCTAGGGTCGGGTCTGGCGTCCTATGTTGCTAGCAGGAAACCAGGCCAGCTGACGCTATGGGTCCTCGGACCACACTGGAAGTAACAAGTCTCAGGGCAGGTCACCTAACCGTGCTGTGTCCAATTCCACCGTCTCTGTCACTGCCTGCCCTAGGGTGCTTGAAGAACAAGACTCCCTGTTTGGTACAAGGACACTTAAAAAGCTCTAAAGTGATGTTCAAATAAAGGTCTTTAAAAAGATCACCAAAACTATGATAAAGACTTGATATCTGGAGCCAAGCGCCTTGGCTTAAGAACAGCCCTTGTCACAGCTTAGGGCCTCGTAGGCAAACACTTCATTATCTTAGCCCGTGAAATGGGGGGAGATCACCCACCTCCCAGGCTCATTATAAAGATGAAATAAAAGAAGATTGTTGAGAGGAGTAAGAGCATAGATGAGCCTACACAAAGAAGGCACTGGGTCATCCTTCCACCTCTTGACCCTTCTCCTGTATACAGGACAGGAACGATCACCTGTTCTTTCCCCTCCTACCTGGAGTCCAAACTGCCAGCTCGAGATAAAAGGTCCAGTTCATCCCCGAAGGCCCCCCCAGCCCCACCCAACCTCCTTGGCTTCCCTGCTGCCATGCGGTGGGATCTCTTCCGGATCCTGACAGTGTACATATCTCCACTTGGAACTTCTGGGGAACCTGAGGGAGGCCTGGAGTTTGGGGGTTTAGGTGGGAGGGAGGCCAGTTGGCTCAGGTCAGGGGGAATTTGCATTTCTTTTCCCTTGGGAAACTGCCTGCAGGTGCTTGGGCTTGGTGGGAGCAGCGGTCCGTCTCCAAGGTGATGTGGTTTGGGGGTGTAAGCAGGCAGCGGGAAGCACAGGGCCCCCAGATGCTGGGGGTGTGCTCAGGGCTCCAACCCCACCCTCCCAGGCCTAGATAACGGGACTTCCCTCGGCAGCAGCTTTCCGTCTTCTCCCCCCACCTCCGCATCCCACCCTGTCCCCTGGCATGAGCACCTGGCAGAGTGGGCGCTGTGACTGCCCTCGGAGAGGCTGTCAGGGGTCGATTCTCTCCCGACCCAGGCAGTGAAGTCTGCTTCTGTCTAAACAGAACAATTACCCTAATTGCTGTTTGTGCTGATTATACTGTCATCATTGGTCTGACAATAGGAGAGACGTTACTCACCCCAATTGGCCATGGAACAGCAGCCCGCTGGCAGCCAGAGCCCCGGCCACAGGAGATCCCTGACCGAGCCGCGATGCCCAGCCCAGTCCTGTATGAGGCCAGAGCCACTCTGCACCATGCTCCAGGCCTTTGGGGGTCTCTGACCCTGAGAAAGATAGTTCTTAGTTCCTAGGTATGAAGGTGCAGGTTTGTCCATGAGTAATGTGTACATAATACACTTAAATGTGCAAAAAGGAAAAATAAGCTTGTTTTATACCTGATCCTATGGACCTCCCAGGCCCCCTTTCGGATTTGATGCTGATGGGAAATCCGTAACAGGAAACAAACCAAACTGCCCATATAAGGTAAATGGGGTGCTTATTTAGAATAAGCTCTTTTGTATTCATTCCCAGTTGTTTGGGGGAGTGAGCCATTCAAAATCAAAACTCCCCATCAGGGCCAATCCTGTCCATTTCAAGGGTGCCCCAGAGGCACGTTTGAGATTCTAGAGAGGGAGGGTGTGCACACTGCCCTCTGCCTTCAGTTTGCTGCTCCTTCTGCCCTGTCTGAGGCCAAGCCCTGAGTTTCTCCTGAGGAGTGTGGCCATCTCCCTCCTGGCCAGATCCATCCCAGGCCGGTTGCCACTGGCCCTGAAGATGTCCTGAGTGCTGGCCGTGACACAAAGCCCGTCCCAGCCCGGGTCCACCGCCCAGCTGCCTTCTGGCTGCTTTGCCACTCCAGCCATGACTCCTTGGCACGTCTTCCAGTTCAGACTCTCAGACCCTTTGGCAGGACCTTCTGGGTGTCCCACATGCTTCATAAAGGTGGCAGGGAGCCAGGGGGGCAAAACTCAAGGCTATCTCTCTAGATACCTCCCTCGGTCATTCAGATCTGCTGTCCTATCCTTTTCAGACGTGGCCCTATGGGGATCACTAGGCTTTCCCGGTGGACTTGCTGTTTTCTGGCCTATATGCTGAGAAGTTAAGAGCAAAACTCCTGCTTGGGGATCCCCACCAAATCTCTCTGTGTGTTCACAGACTTAAGCTGCCCTTCTTCCCTCCCCTATCTGGAACTCAAAGGTGGGGGCGGGACAGGGCTTTTCTATCTCCTGACCCTGCTCCCTCTCCCAGGCCACAGAAGGGTTTTTCCTTTCTTCCCCTGTTAGGTTCGAGTTTTTTTACATCATCCCCTCTTCTATATTCTTCCCTGGGCAATAAGCCTTCTGGATTTGCTTAATCATGGAAGAACTACAGGGAAAGGGAAGAAAATGAAAAAAAAAAAGCAAACAACTCTGGATGACATCAGGAGAGATCCAAAACCCAGCAACAACTTTACCTACAAAACTCATGGCAACCGAGGATAGAGGAAGGACTGAGACTGGGGGCCAGAAGGACTGGCTTGGGACCCAGCATAGCTTGTTCCTTACTCTGCACAGACAGGGACGTGGGCGCAGTGTGGGGAGACTGGGGGTCGGGGTGCAGCTGGAACAGGTTTGGGAATTTCTAATGTGCCATGCAAATGCACCTAGGAGCCCTGGGAGAGTACTGGGACCACAGGAGTTCCAGCTCTTTCTTGAGAACACCTCCTCCCTGCAATTCACATGGCTGCTGCCCCAGAGGGGTGGAGGGGTGCAGGCACCCTGCTGAGAAGGTACGATGCTACTCGGCCCGGGGCCGTGACCAATTTTGTTCAGCCTCACCTCATCTGCTCCAAACATAGTAGCACCGACAGTGAGCCTCTCTGGGTGGTGGGGACCCATGTGTGCCCACGGTGTTGACCCACATGCAGAGAACCCCAGTGCCCAGAGAGACATACAGGGGAGACAAGAGGGAAGAAATGAGCATCTCAGTGGACTCCTAGCCCCTAATTCAGGTGACCTTTAATGTCCTCCTATTGGGATCCGTGACAACCAATAATAGACTGTTTTGAGCAGGGGAGGGGTCTGGTCCATGGAGAATAAACACAATGATGACAGCACCCCCATGTCCCAGGCTCCCAGTCAATGTCCACCCTCTCCCAGATGCTTCCTGCACACGCTTTCCTGGGGATAAACCTCAGTGAATAATGAATCATCCTGGGATCTAGACTTGGGGATACAGGGGAGTACAGGAGGGTCTGACAGTGATGGGAGGAAGGACCAGATGACCTATTAGGCCCTTCTCATCCCAGAGCCTCCCATTGTAAAAGAATAGCTCTGTTGGTAGAATCAGGTCATGGTAGATGCTGGGTTAGCTCTTCCTGATTTTATCTTGGTGTTTCTACTGCTGAGGCAGCTGGGTCAGGTCTCTCCAGGGAGGAGGGGTTTCTAATGGAGATGGTGGGCTTCCAAGGAGATGGTCCTGCCCCCACAGAAAGAAGAAAAGGGGCAGGTCTCCCAAGGCTCCTGGACACAGTCCCCTGGCCTTGGGAAGACACTGATCATTCCACAGACTCCACCAGCTGCCCAGTTTCTTGTCATTAATCAAGTCTCTTTGTTCTGATCCCCTCTAGCAAATAGTTCTTAAACTGGAGGGCTTAAGAATCACATGGAAGTCCTTCTTTTAAAAGGCACATTTAGGAACCCACCCAAGTCTGGGGCCAAGCCTAGGAATCTGAATTTTAAAGAGACCTCCAGGTTCAGCTAGTATTTTGTGTGCATTTAAAAAATCATGGTAAAATATACATAACATAAAATTTACCACTTGAACCACTTTTAAATGCACAGAGCAATGGCAGGAAGTGCATCAAATGTCGTGCAACCATTGTCATCGTCCATCTCCAGAACCGCTTCTTCACCCTAAACAGAGACTCGGTGCCCATTAAACACCAGCTTCCTCTCCACCCCTCCCCTCAACCCCTGCAACCATCCTTCTACTGCCTGGTCCTATAAGTGGAATCCTATGATATTTGTCCTTTTGTGATAGGCTCATTTCACTTAGCATGATGTGTTCTAAGTTCATCTGTGTTGGAGCAGGTGTTGGAATTTCCTTGCTTCCTAAGGCTGAATGATAGTCTGTTGTATGTATTACTACCTTTTGTTTATCCACGCATCTATGGATAGACATGTGAGTTGCTTCTACCTTTTGGATTGTGGATTGTGGATAACACCACTTGGTATGCAAGTACCCTTCACTCACTCTAACTCTACCATTTCATTCCTTTTGTTCCCATTTTCTAGAACACCTGTTTGATTTCTGTCTTCCAAGTCCCATCATAGTTCTCTTGCCTCTTCTAAACCTACTCGCATTTCTTGAAAGCCAACCTGGGGGGCCCAGGAAGAGCACAGACTTTGGGGCTGGACTGGGTGGCTTTGTGCTCCTGTCTCAGAAGTTCATCAGGCTGTGTCCTTGGATTAGTTACCTAAGTTCCCTGAACTTTAGTTTTCTCATCTATAAAAGGAAACTAATGAAAACTCACCTGCAAGATAGTTCTGAGAGGATTAAGTGTAAAGTGCACAGAGTAGGTATTTAATAAATGGTGGCTTTTGTTGGAATTACTCAAGAAAGCCTTTCCCGACAGGGTGGATCTGGGTGGAGGAATTTGCAAAAGAAAACTCTGCACCTAGAGAAGGTGGGAGAAGCCAAATCCCTCCCCACTGAAATAACCCCAAGATTTTTGCTCCTATAAAATTAATTAGTGGCAGGCAAACTCTTGGAATTTAGCAGGCTATGTTTTCTGAGTAACCTCAACTTCTCTTCTTATGATTGAAACACACTTTCTCTAGTTTTGTCCCCAGTAAACTTTCAGAACTGTCATGGGGAATCCTGTTAGTATAAAAAGCTCTTTCAGGACTTGAGAACTTAATACAGCCCCAACCCCTCACCATTCTAGTCAGAGCTCAGACATCCAGTTGTGTGTGCCCAGGTCCAGCAGTATAGCAGGGAACAGAGAAAAATGAAGCCTGGTCCTTGTTTCTCGGATGCCTCAGGCACGAGGACAAGATTTACATACATGAGGCAATCCAGGGAGCTATACAAGACTAATGTGATTCATCCGTTTTATATCAAAGCTAATAGAGGGTGTGGACAGAGCTGCTCACGTTAGCATAAGCAATATGAAAAAGAAATAGCACAGCAACTCTGAAAATCTACTGTGGGGGCAGGGAGACAGGAAGGAAGGAACACAGCATGAAAAAGATAGGTGAAGAATCCCTCCTAGAAGAAAATATAAACTAAGAACAGAAACAAAGTCCTCACTCATGTTTCATGTTTGGGGAGCATGTTAATGTAACATTCAAAGACTAGATAATAATAAAACTGAAGGAGATGAAAAGAGGTTGTGGGGTTAGGAAAACAAAGTGAGAACTAAGTACAAGTACTAACCCAATGAATGATTTAGAAACAACAACACAGAAGGCTAAAAATAGAATGGCACAAGGGAAAGGCTAGAACCCATCATAATCCACACAAACAAAAAGACAGAGATAAAAACAATTAGAGAGAAGATAATAGGTTTGAAGGGGAAAAAAAGAAATAAATGAAGGTCAGCTTGTATAAGAATAATTAATTTCCCTAAAGTAGAGAACTATATGAGAGAAATAGAAAAGATATTTTGGGTTTTTTTTTTAGAAGACTTTATTTATTTGTCAGGAAGAGAGAGAGCGAGCAAGTGAGCAAGCAGGAGGGAGGTGCAGAGGGAGAGAGAGAAACGGGTTCCCCTCTGAGCAAGGAGTCTGATGCGGGACTTGATCCCAGGACTCTGGAATCGTGATTTGAGCTGAAGGCAGATGCTTAACCAACTGAGCCACTGAGGTGTCCCTATTTAGGGCTATTTTACAGAAAATTTTCCTTTAAACAAAGGATGGGCTGAGTTTATTGAGACAAAGGGCACATGGCTTTCCAGAAAAAACAGACTGAGAATGGTCAACGCCGAGACACATCCTGTTTAAGTGACTGAAATTCAAAGCATAAAGAATTGTTCAGGCATTCAGGCAGAAAAAGAAACAAGTCATTACAAGAGGGAAAACCCAGGTTAGCCTCAGACTTTTCCACGTTCAATGCCAGAAGACCAGGAAGTAATGGTTCCAAAATCCCGAGGGACAGAAAGCATGACCGACACACAGTACCTCAGGTAAGTCTAAAGGCAACAGGTGTCTCCAGACATGAGAGCCTGTCTTGAAGATCTGATAGTAAGAGGCAGCAAGCTCTTACTGATTCAAGCTAAAGAACTCAAAAGTAATGAAGCCAAAGAAAGGATGGGTGGTGAGCATTATATCCAGTCAAAAATAGAGTTGCAGAATATAAACATTTAAAACTCACCCCAAAATGAAAATTGCGTAAGCAACAAAAATCAGGATGTGGGAGAAGTAAGCAGAGGGATGAAATACAGGGTGCTTATCATCCCTTCTTTCATAGTAGAATCAGCCACACTGTCTCTAATGAAAGCATAATTTAAAATAATCAGTAACTACCTTTTTAAAATGATTTTGAAAAATAATTCATTGTCTTATACATAGAGGCAGTTTATAGGTACAAATGTCTCTTGTTAAGAAACGTTTACCCAAGATACAATCATGCCTTCAGTTTTATTTTTCATTTTATTTCCTGTTATATGTAAGTACACATAAACTTAACATTTCTATATTTTAAAAGCATATAATATATGATCCCATCCTTCGATAATTATTTGTTTTTCTATCATCTACCTATCATTCTATTTGTATTTCTGCTTAGTGATATGTCGGGACTGATGTTCAGCAAATATTTGTGTTGGTTATTTCTGGGTGGTAGGATCTGGAGTAAGTGATTACTTTCTTCTATGCAGATGTCTGTGCTGTTTGAATTTTTATAACAAGTCTGTGCCATTTTGGCAGAAATTGTCAAAAGTATTACTTAGGAACCCTGACAGAGATCTGAAAGTGATTGCAGCCAAAAATCAGTCCTAGAGCAGAAGGGGTAGGTCCTGCCGGCTGCCTTGGGTTGGAAGCATCATTTCCTTCCAAGAGTTACATCTGCCTCCCTGAGGACAGGATGGGCAGGAGACAGGAGAAGGTTTCTTGGAGAAGGTTGGCTTTGAGCTGGACCTTGATAAACAGGAAATTTTGGAGAGCATCTCTTTTTCCAGACACATCATGGATTATCTACTTAGCCTTTCTGGGTCTGTGGGGTGGGAAGTATCATCTCCAGTTTTTGGATGAGGAAACAGACCAGACAGAGAAAGCGAGAGGAGAACATGGTAGACACAGTACAAAGCACGGGGTAGACTGGGGTAGCCAGGAAGCCAGATGGCCATGCTCAGACCCGGCCTCCCTGGGGTAGAAGCAGAGCAGAACACCGAGGGAAAGTTGTCCTGGGCAGAGTGAGGAAGGTCCCATATAAAAGCTCTATGGAAGGAGCTTGTGATGGTGTGTGTGAATGCAATACGAAGTGCCTTCAAAGCATCATGGCAATGAGACAGGACAGGGAACAGAACAATGTTCAGTGCCATCCCATGTCACCACAAACAGGGCCTGGAGCACTGGGACCAGCTCCCTGTAGCAGTGGACCACATCTGGTTTAGGGTAAGGTCTTTGATGGAGATCCCCCAGGCTCAGGAGAAGAGGGTGCCAGGAAGATGGAAGCCTCAAAGCAGGCAAAGGTCAGGGTAGTGACTACATCCCCCCCAAACCTGCAGGGCACAGAGACTCAGCTCTCAACTGGGGTCATGCTCTCAGAGGCCATTAATGGCTCCTATGCCTTCCAAAAGGTCATTAAGTCATTAATTACATAGCAAGTGGCAATAAAATGGTCTCGGGCTTCCTCACCTTCCCCAGAGCCCAGGGCCTTGGGATCTGAAAACCAAGGGCTCTGTTTTGAGCCAGCTACCTTGCTGTATCTGGACTTCAGTAGCCCAGCAGAAACTGATCATCGCCTGGATCACAAAACAGTCATGGCCTAGGAATCTTGGCCTCTAGGTCCAGCCCCACTACTCACAACCATGGTGAAGCTGGTCAGCCTTCTCCCCATAAGTGGCAGGGACTGTTTGTAAGCTCAGACTCATAGAGGGACTCAGATTGTCCTCTGAGAACATTCATCCTACCCCTGTCATCACTTTGACTTTGAAGCTCTTCCCTTCCCTTCCCTTTCCTTCCCTTCCCTCCCCTTCCCTCCCCTCCCCTCCCCTTCCCTCCCCCC
>PITA01011303.1:0-35568 GCA_004023965.1 Spilogale gracilis | reverse complement strand
AGTTTCCTGACATAAAGTAGAGATAATATCTACCCCATAAAATGTCATTAGGATTAAATAGAATGGCAAAAATAATCTGCCTGAAAAACAGTGGATGTGTGACCCTTCTGCTGGCCCCTTTTCTTCATGTTATGCTTGTTGGTTCCTTCCCACTCCTGCTCCCTACTCAGATCTGCATTCCAGCTGGTGGCCTTGGAGTGTTGGGTGTCCTCCCTGGGCTGTTTCTTCACCAGCATTGATAAGCTGCCAGTCTAGTACAATGACTAGGCCCCTGATGATTGGACCTCATTCACAGGCCCAAAAGTTGGCCAGTCAGAAGGGCAGAGCTGGGCCGTATGCTTCACAGAGCCCTAGGGTTCTAGACAGGGCAGGGAACCACCAAGAGACACTGAAATCATGGCGGTCCAATAAATACAATGCGAACCATGTATGAAATTTAAATTCTTCTAGTGAACACATTTAGAAAAGTAAAGAGAGACAGGTGAAATTAATTTTAATAATATATTTTATTTGATACAATATGACCAAAATATTATTTCAACATGCGATCGTTATAAAAATTATTGCAATATTTTAGCCTTTTTCTCATATGGAGTGTTTGAGATCTGTGCTCTATGTCCCAGGGTGGTATTGGACAGCACGGATTTTCAAGCTAGAGACACAAAGAATATTAAGACCAGGAGCCTGGTCTGGACAAAGGAAATAATAAAGTATGCATTTATTTATCCACTCATTCATTCATTCAACAACCGAGTTCTTCCTCCTGACCTCTGTCGGGTTCTCTGCAGGACCCTGGCTGGTGTGATTCCCTCTCCTGGCCCCTGAGCCCATCAGCCGTTCTGTCATATTCCTCCCTACCCCCCATCTTCCCTGGCCCTACTTCCCCATCCCCAGGGGTAGCTCTAGGCTAAATGGTGAGGCATCCAGCCCTGCACGGTCCCCTTCCTGCCAACTTGGCTCTCAGCTGGTCCCCTACTTGGGGAGGAAGAGAGGGGAAGGGATAGGAAGGAAGGGAGAGGGGACAAAGAGAAGCCTCCTCGGGATCTCTCTCCCTGGGGGGATTTGGGAACAACAGGATCCAATCCCAAATTTTCTCCCCACAACTTTACTTAACCCATTTAATGGGTCATCCCAGTGACAAGCCCCAGGAAGCGTGGTTAGTGGGCTGAAGCATCCCCTGCCCTAACAGTGGAGCAGACTTGCTTGTGCTCATGAGGCTTCATGCTTGTCTGGAAAGAGCTGGAGACCCAGACCTCCAGCGACCCCTGAAGAGCCCCTTGCCTCCTGGCTTGTCTTGCCCAGTGGGCAGCTGGGCTCAAAAATCCAGCTCTGTGCATCCTACTTGCCACTCTCAATGTCCTCAGTCTACTGGGACGCCAGGTACCACTCCCCTCATGGCCACCAGCAATCCAGCCTAGGGCACTGGTCTACCTGGTCACAGAGGGCCTGAAAGAAGCTGCATTCCCACCTTCTGCTACCCCGAGGACAGGAAAGCACAACAGCCAAACTTCCTGGTGATTCTATTCCCTGAGCAAAGAATTCCCCCATTCCTGCCATGACACAGAGTCTCTGCTTCATGCCTGGCATGTTTGCCGAGTGACTATTGGGTGACATAAATCCCCCAGCACAACAGAGATGACCGTCTGGACAGGGATTCTTCCACCTGCTGGACTCCTTGTCATGACCTGACATTCCTGGAGGGAACAAGTTGTGCAATCCCAAGCGGATTCCTCTGTACTCTCTAGCAGAGTCCTTGTCTGTAAAATGGGGTAGTAACGACCCTTTGTGGGATGGTCATGAGAAATAAATGAGGTCATGGTATAAAGACTTACAGCACACAGTTAGTGCCTGATCAATAGTTGGTCACTTCCTCTCCTTCTTTCCTGCTAGTCGATCATTCTGCAAGGGACAGCCCAGCTCCCACACCTGCCCCTTCTCAGTAAGGGGGTGTGTCAGGGTGACTAGGATCCACATGTCTCTGTCTGGAGTGGGCCCTATCACCAGGGACTTCAAAATGTGGAAGGAACCCAAGGATCTCACTGGGACCACCTGGAGCTTCTGTGGGAAGGGGAGAGGGCTTATTTTGATGGCTGGGGTTCTGAGCCCCGCGTGCCCAACTCTGAGTGGTTCCACTTTTATTTGCTCAGTGTATTAGGATTGCAAATATCATTATTTGAAAAGACATTTTTGGTGCCATAAAAGAGTGAGGTCCCTTCTTTATAATCTCCTTATTTTCTACACTGGGGAATTAGGCCTTGCTCCAGTCATAGCAAGAACAAGATGCAGGGTCTGCTGCTGAAGCCAAAGCTCCTGTGGCTCCGAGGGGGCGCAGACCAGCTCTGGAGCACACCCTGCTCACGCTCCCACCGGAGTGGGCTGGCCTCCCTGGCGGTGTTTAAACTCCAGCCTCAGCTGTCAGTTTTCCAGAACAGACCGGGCATTCTGCTCCCTGGCTCCCTACCTTCCTGGATCCTGTGGGCCTGGGCAGGCATCACACTGGGAGTGAGGGGCCCCTGGAGCTATGGAGGCAGGGAGCAAAGAGACCCTGGTGAGTGGATTTAGCCTAGAGCCCATGAGCTCAGTAGGGCTGTCCCAAGCCCACGGAAGTCTCTGGACACAACCAGGGCACCTACAGATACCCTTTACTAGGGAGAGGGTGTGAGGGGTCCCTTTGCACAGAGAAGAAAAGTCAGTGTGGGAAAACCTTTCCACGTACAAACCTGTACCTAGTGCCAGGTGCAGGAGAGACACAAAGATGATCGTGACACAGACCCTTGCCCATGGGCGACTCTTCATTGTGAGGGACTCGCAGGGGGGCTGGGATGTGCTAATCTTGGTTGAAATACATTTATCAAAACTCATCAAAATGTACCCTGGAGTTCTGTGCATTTGATTGTATATAAAACACACCTTGGGAGCTAAAACCAAGTCTTTGAGACATACAGACACAGAGGGAGGGAAGTGATGAATGAGGGGCTAGCAGACAGGTACATGTCCTCTTTCCAAAGGTAGACTGAGACAGGCCCTCATCGGGCCATGGGTGTGGCTCCCTGTTGGAGCAGGGGCCCTGGGCGGGCTGAGATGGAGTCTCTGTCCGGAAGGCAGGGCCGGGCACGCCCATCTCCGTGTGCACATTTTTCCCAGAATCTGCTCTGCGCAGGCCTCGCTTGGTTCGGGGGCCTGGTCCAGGCTAACTCACTCCTGGTCCCTTTCTGGTCCTCAGTCCCACCCTCAAGGTTGGGGGAATCGGTTGGAGCTCTCAAAGGGGGATCCAGCTTCATTTCCTGACAGTCCACAGTTGGTCTCCCTCCCCCTGAGGGCCAGGGTCCCAGGTCTACTGCCCAGGGAGAGGGGCCCTGGGAGCACCCCCGGGATCTGCGGCTCCCCAGATGACAGGGTGTGAGCTGCCAGCGGCTTGGGGAGGCAGGCTGGGAGCCATGTCTCATCGCTTGGGAAGCCGGGTGCAAGCGCTGACAGCTCCCGTGACGCAGGCGGCGGGGGGGGGGGGGGGGGGGGGGGGGGGGGGGGGGGGGGGGGGGGGGGGGGCAGGTGTTGCTGCCAGGGGGACAGTGGGCTTTCACCACCCTAGCTGGCCTCCCCAGACCTAGGGGTGGAGGAAGTCCCCCAGTGAGCCGTCCATGCACCCAGTGCCCTTTGCAGGGAGGCCAGAGCCTACACTTGGGCCTGGCCTCTAGTGGAGCAGGGGCAGCCTTTTCTGGCTCGGGAGTAGACGGGCTCCTGGGTGACAGCTCCCTGGGCAAGGCCAGGCCTGGGTGGAGGGGAGGGTCTGCTAGCTACTGGCCCAAAGCCACAGCTCTCTCCCCTGAAACAGGTGCGATTTCCCTGACCCATCACCTGCCCTCCCCCCGTCTTCTTGTGGCTGCCATAATGGGCCTGACCAGCCCCTGCCATCTGGTACCAGAGCAAACCCGGCTGGCTAAGTTTAAGGCTGAGGAGGCCAGCAGTGTCCCATCAGAGGAGGCACAGAGTGACCGCAGGCAGTCCCCAGCTCCAGGGGCTTCTTAGCTTGGTAGAGCCTGTGATCCTGCCTGGATGAGCCAATGTGGGCCAACTCCCTAATCATTAAAAAACAAAACATCTCCCAGGAAGGAGTTCGAGAATGGTGAGCTCAGCAGAACCGGGGGGCCTCTCCTCTCCCCAGCAAGAGGAGAGGCAGAGGGAGGGGCTCACTGTGGCCTCAGGGACCAAGTGAGTCGGCCCCCCACTGCCCTACCTGCTGTAGCCCGGTCTCCTCCAGTCCCACCAAGGCCTGTCCTGCCCAGGGCACCCTGTTCCTAGGTCAAGTACGCATGTAGATTCCAGCTTTGGGCCTCGAGTGGGCTGTCCTGGCGGGTGTTGCCAGTGCAGATGGGATAAGATAGCAAAGTGGGGCTGGGCACACAGGGCCAGCCGGAGGCTCCCTGAGCCTGCTATCTTGTGGATATGAGGACAGCTCCCAGGATCCCAGCCAGCCCTCTGAGCAGAGACGTAGTGCAGTGGCCTCCTGCCTCAGTAGGCACTTACGTATCTCCTCCACGGTCCAGCCACCAGCCCACAGTGTGCTCGTGAGACCCCACACCTGAAGAATGGGCCCCCCGGGGGTCAGAATTATTCGTGGGGCTGGGGAGAGGAGGCGAGGGGGACAGAAGGACAGGGCTGGGTTTCCTGGGGGTGGGGTCCACATAGGAAGGAGAGCTCCAGAGGGAGCTGTCAGGGGTGGGGTGCTGGCTGGATGGGTTCTGAATCAAATGTAGGGTCTGGGGCTTTGCTGGGAAGGAACAGTCTTCCTTCCAAAGGGAGGTTGGAGTGGGCAGCATCGCCCAAGGCGGGTGGGACGCTCACTCTGCTCAGGGAGGAACCCTTCCCCATAGCTCCACGCAGGCAGCACCCCACCAGGCTGCTCCTGCAGCACCGACCGCAGCCAAGGGCTGAGGAGGAGGACCTGTCTCTTTCCCCTTGCGGACCCCACCCTCCCCGAGCCTGTGCCCAGTCCCTGCCCCACATCTCAGGCACCTCAGCTAGGAGTGTATCCTAGGAGTGTGACAGAGCTGTCAGCAGCGAAGGCTGCACCCTAGAGGAGCCTCCCTCCTGGGCCCCGGGTGGCTCCCCAGCTGAGGTGGGCAAGGGCGGAGGGAGAAGGCCCCACTCCGTCATCCAGGGAGATCGGGCGGCCAAGTGTCAGCTCTCGTCTGAGCACCTGCTGAGGTGTCAGTTTTCTCTGCCACCAGCCCAGCTCTTCCTCCTTGGCCGTGGCCATGCCCTGTCCTTGTCAGGCAGCCTATAGTCCTGTCCCGGCCATCTGAGCTAGGGCCCCAAGGGAGCTCCATCCTGGCCTTGCCCCCCACACCACTCTTTGACCGTCAGGGAGACCCCCAGCTTTAGACTCGAGAAGAAGAAAGGAGCATCTACTCTGTGGGCCTGGCCTCTGCTCTAAGCCTGTCCTCTCCAGGGTCCAGCAGGGGGAGCAGGGCAAGCAGTCTGGAATCCTAGCCAGGATCCAGGAGGGTAGGCGCTGAAGAGAAGTATATCTGAGAGGTGAGAAGGCCAAGAAGGCCCACGTAGCAGCAGGAGAGAGAGGGTAGTGTCAGGCTGGGTCCTACTTGTCCTGCCTACTGTCCCCACCCACGGGCCATGTGGCACCCCCAGACCTCCAAGGGTCCAGCCTCCTGACCTCCCCTCAGAAACTCTTCTCAGTGACACCCAGGGCCCTAGCCCTGACCCCCAGAAGTGCCCAGGCTGAGGGTCTGCTCAAGCTGAGGGTTTGGCCTGGCTGAGGACCATGGAGGGTGGCCAAGGGAGGGGGCTGGGGAAGGAGACATCCCTCATCCAGGCTCAGTACAGGGCTCCTGGGTCTAGCATGAAGTTCTTCAAGAGAGACCTGGGAGAGAGCAGAGGGGGAAGGAAAGCCTGCTAGTGTCCACCACTTCTTCCCAGCTCCAGGCTCCAGTTTCCCTTCCATCCTCCTCCCCTGCTCCCTGGCCTCCAGGCTGTCACAGATTTCTCAGAGTCCTTTCTCTTTGTCCCACTAGGGCTCCCTTCTCCAGCCCCGCTGCAAAGCCTGCGGTGCCACCTGGTGGTCTGGATTGGCAGGTCTCAGAAAGGGGCTGAGGCTTCTGGTGTTCCCTGCCCTGGACCTGTGCCGGTCTTGAGCTCTAGGCCCTGCCGCCGCTGGACCCCACTGCCATGGCTGCCTTCTGTCCGCTGCAGCCGCTCGGTGGTGTTGCAGAGCTGGGCCTCTGGGACCTCCAGCTGGGGCATCAGAGGAGAGTTAGAAATACCAGCCCTAGGGTATGGAGTAATGCCGGGTCCTCACAACAGCACACTGGGGCAGGTTCTAGGATGATCTCCATGGTCCATATGAGGAACTGGGCTGAAGGATTAGAAATATGAAACAACTTGCCCCAGATCACACAACAAGTAAATGATGGTGTTGGGATTGGAGCCCACTTTCCACTCCCAGGACAAGCTCAAGCCCCAGAGGGGAAAACAGAAAGAACACTAAGCCGGGAGTTGGATTTTAGTCCCAGCTCTGCCACTAACTTGCTGTGGTACTCTGGGCACGGCACTTGCCCTCTCTGTGCCTTACACACCCCCCGAGGGAGTCAGATCAGACCATCCTCCGTGGACTTAAAGCCTTAAGAATATCCGTGCATGGCCTGACATGACTATTGTCACCTATTCACGTTTGCCCAGTAACACAGCACCTGGCTGCCTATTTCCTTCCACCCACTTCCCTGTCCCCAGGCCCTCCTAGCCCTCTCCGGACAGCAGCTATGCCTCCCCTCCTCACACAGAGTTGAGGAGAGGCTGCTGTGGGGTCTCCTCAAATCCCAACTCCAGCCTAACGTGCTGGCTCCCAGGACTCCATGTCACAAATACCCTGCTGTGGGGGGAGTCTGTAACATTGTCACCCCCATCGTCACATCAGGTGTGTGTTGTCCTCCCCTGGACAGGAGAGCACACACTGGAGGAGATATACTCAGAAGTGTGGGAGGGAGGGAGGCACAGCCCAGCTGTGGCCAGAGAGTATCAGAAAGGCAGACTGAACAGGAAGGAATCTTAGGGGCACAGATAAGGGAGGGGACTTACCCAAAGTCTCTCAGAGCTCAGTCAGAAGCCAGGAGTCCTGACCCAGGGCTCTTCCGCTGTCTGTGGTCTTGGGTTCTGCAAGAGGGGTCTCCAGAGCAATGAGACAGTCCCTGGCCCGCTTCCCGGCATGCTTGGAGTGGAGAGGGCTGCTGGGGGAGGAGACAGGAGCAGAGCCCTGTACCTGGCTTTCCATTCTCCCAGGCCAAGCCCTGCTCCTGGGCCGGTTAAATCCCAAGCAACTGGGCAACGAAGCCTCTTAGGATTGTCCTTGTAAATATTCATCACCGTGTGTTCTAACATCAGGAGGGCACCTCCTCCATGCTGAGCACTTCTGAACACATCTTCTCACTTAATTCTAACGACCCCAAAACGCAGGCCTTATTACCCCCATCTGACATTTGGGGAAAACGAGGCTTGCAGAGAGGAAGCGGCGACGGAAGTCAGGCATGGGCTGCTGTGTGCTTCTCTGCAGCTTCTCAGGACTTCTCTCTGCTCCCTCTCCAAGGACCTCTTGTAAGAGGCCAACATTCACCCTTAGGGCGGGGCTTAGGGACAATGGTGTGGGGAGGACTGTCATCTGGGATGTCCCGATATCCCACAGCTATCAGGAATCTGGTCTGGAACTCTTGGCCTTTTGCTTATATGATCTCATTCAGTCCTCACAGGGGTCCAGCAGGTGGGGCCAGGGGGAGCTTGCTTTATTGACTTGGACAGTGTGGCCAAGCTGGACCAGGAACCAGGAGGCTTCCTGGTGAAAACATTTAGCTGGCTACCCAAAGATAAACTGACTGAAGGATGAATGCCCATCCCTTAGGGTGTGTTCAAGGCCTACCCTCCTGCCACCAAACCCCAATCCTCCCCAGTGCCCCAAGGATACTGAATCTTTCTCTTCTCTGCCTTGGTCCATGTTCTTCCTCCGCTGACTTCCCATGCATCAAGCTCCAGCTGAAATGCCACCTCCTCCATGAAGCTCCTTAGCACAAGTTGCCCTCCTGGCCACGCCCCTACTCTGGTGGCCCATTCTTGCCAACATCCTTAAGCTGTGACCCCCGGGCTTCTCACAGCCTCTCAGGCAACCTCCCCGGTGGGTTTGGGGCAGCAGTCCTCATGCCTCCGTGCTCACATCTTGTGGGGCTGTTAGTACAGGGGACTTCTGGCCCATAGCCCAGCTGGGCTCATCTGGGGTCCCGGGCCTGCTCCCTCTCTGGTCCACTCCACACAGTGCCTGCTGGGCTTCTTACCCACAGGGCCTCCACGAGGAAAGGCCGGAACTCCCTCCCCCCAGCCCATCCACAGCCGGGCCCCTTTGTCCCTCCTGCCCCCCAGGCCCCACAGAGACCCCTGCGCTGGCAGGGCCAGTTCTCTCTGCCCCAGCCACACCTAACACAGCCTTCTCAAGCTTGACTTTACCTGACCTTCCAGAGCATCCACTGTCCCAGATCCTCCGTCCTCAACACTCTACTAGTTTCCTTACTTCTGAGCCCTCAGTCAACGTTGGGGTCTGCCCTGATACCCCACTCCAGAGCGACCACACCCCTCCCATATTCTCCTAATCAAAGGGACATCTCCCACCCCGATTCCCTACCTGACTCCCTGCAGCCTCCCCTGCTAGAGCTACCAGACACTCATGTGTGGTTTCTGTTCCCAGGAAGTCGCACTGCTGCCCCTCTCAGTGACAGCCAAGCCCCAGTCCTAAAGATTCAATTGTGAACCCCAAACTTTACTTCTTTTTCTCCCAAATATGCCCGCTGTTCGCTGGCACCTCTCTCTGGAAACTCCTCCTTATGACTCTAATTGCTAATTTGTCTTTGGAATTCTTTTCTGGTGCTTCTGTCTCCAGGAAGCCCGCCTTGATTCCCCTCAGCTGGGTCAGGGGCAGTGGTGCTTACCCATAAGCTCACGCTGTCTCAGCAGCAATGTTCGTGCTGGGTCACTGGCCAGTGTGCTCCTAGACCACGGGCTCTCCGGTAGAGAACAGACCGTGTTCTGTTGTCTTAGCAGCCATCTGGGGCCTGGTTCATCCTAAGTGCTCAGTAACAGCCTGCTGAGGGACTTGATACATTAATGAGGATAATGCTTGAGAAATCCAGGGCTTCAGGGCTTGGAAAGAATCTGCAAGGGAAGAGGCGAGCCAGCGCATGAGGTCTTCTCTGCCCCAACAGGATGACCACCAGGGGCCTGCTGCGGTCAGAGGCCATCGGCAGGGCACTGGAGGCCACTCACTGGGGATCCAGTTATAACACGACTGTGTTCTTCCTCTGGCCTTGTAAAGCAGCACAACTGCAGCGTCAGCAGATTGGGGGGGAGCCCGAGACCCAGGGTGGTTAGGGGAGGCGCGCCAGGTCCCCAGGAGGCAGTGGAAGCCTTGTGACACTCAGTGCCGTTTGTCTGACCCGGGCCGGTGCACCCTGGGGCCACCCCTTAGCTCTATCATCCCGTCCTCCCCAGCCCCCACTGGCTCCTGTCCCCCTGCAGCTGCAGAGGCCACGGCCCTCCCTGCCTCCGAGGTTCGCTGGATTCCACCCCCAGGCTCTGCTCCAACTGCCAGGCAGCCTCTTGGGCCTCCCTCTCTCCTTTCCGCAGAGGCTGGGGTGCCCACGGGGTCTTGCAGAAGCTGGTGGCAGGGGACTGGACAAGGCACTCTAGACAGGAACCCGGTGCCTGGACCCAGCCCAGCCCTGGACGGAGCAGCCTCTGGGGCCCCTGCTCCAAGTGGGACAGCTTCTCCTGCAGTCTGGTCAATTGACCCGCCACTCCTCCCCAGCCCAAGCCCGGAGCGCCCAGTCTCTCTGCAGAGACGTTGACCAGTAGCTGCCCGCCCACCCCTGTGGCTTCTGGGAACTTCGGCTGTGGCTTGACCTGGGCCATCCGAACCTCGGTAAGCTCTTTGCTCCAGAAGCCTCAGGTCGTGGCTCTCGAACCTGGCACAGCACTTATTCATTCCTTTTCTAAGCTTTACTGCATTTCCTTTTCTTTTTCCGTCTCTTCTCCTGTCGATGGACATTGGGTTGTTTCCAGTCTAGCTATGGTAAGAGCCACGATGCTGCTGTAAATGTTCTTTTCCACGGGACACATACACAACAATTTCTTGTCTAGACTATATATCTAGGAGTGGGGTTGCCAGGTCAAAAGGTAAAATGCCTGTAATTGTGAATTTTATGTGCCAACTTGGCTGAAATAAAGGATGCCCAGACAGCTGGTAAAACACGGTTTCTGGGTGTGTGTGTGAGGGTGTTTCCTGAAGAGATGAGCATTTGACTCTGTATGCTGAAGAAAGAAGAAGGTCCTCACCAGGGCAGAGGGGCACCCCCTAATCCACTGAGGGCCTGAATTAAGACAGAAAGGCAGAGGAAGGGAAAATGCACTCTCTGCTTGAAACCTGGCATCCCCAATGCTCCTGAGATTCAGGCCGGGGCTTACAGCATTGACTCCCCCAGGTCTCAGTTCTTGGGGTTCAGATTTGGACTCGAGCTACCAGAACAACTCTCCTGGGCCTCCAGCTCGTAGACAACTGACTGTTGTCTCCACGATACAATCCTACTGATAACTCTCTACAGACCTCTATATATCCTATTCTGTTTCTCTGGAGAGCTCTCACCAACACAATTGTCACGGTCAACTTGAGGTCATGGTGGATCTTCTCGAATTTACACCCGTACCTGCAGCAAGTGAGAGTTCCCATGCCTCAGGGTCTTACCCGTGCTGAACCAGCTGATTTTTGCCAGTTTGACAGGGGTGAAGTGTAACCCAATTTTGTGTTTAATGTTCATTGTGTGTTTAGGTGTTACAAATTCAGGCTTAGACTTTAGGGTTACAAGTGAAGTTAAACTTTCCACATATTTGTGAACCAATATTCATACTATCTCTTTTATGAAAGGTCTGGTTGTATATTTTGCTTAATTTTCCCTTGAAATGTTTATCTTTTTGTCATTGATTTCAAGGAGTCATTATAGACACTAATGATGAATAATTAGTTTGAACAATAACTAATTCTTTGACAGATATACGTGCAGCAAATCTTTCTCCTACTCCCTGGCTTATTCTTTAATTTACTTTGTTGTCTTTGGATGAAAACAGGCCTAGTCTTAATATAGTCAAATTTATACTTTTTTGCTTTATGGCTTTGCCTTTGGCATCTTGTTCAAGGATCCTTCCCTACCTCAAAGTGATATAGGCATTTTCCTATAGTATCTTCTAAGATTTATAGTCCCGTCACCTACATATAAATTTTTAATGCACCTGGAATTCATTTTTATGTGTAGTAGAAAGTAGCAATTTGACTTCACTTGGGTAACCAATTGTCCCAGAACCACATGGTAAAGAGTTGACTCTTTCTTATTGATTTATAATATCCAATGAGTCATAAATCAAGTTTCTAAATATGCCTGTGTCTACTTGTTCTGCTGTTTCTATATGTCTATTGGTACACCCAAGTCAAACTATTTTAATGTCTGTAGAGATAATAAATCTTGATAACTGTTAGGGCAAGTATCCTCCTTTCTTTTTTATTCTTCTTCAGGAATGTTTTCACCTTTTTATTTTTTTCAGATTCCATTCACCCACATACATTTTAGATCACTTTATTAATTTGCATGAAAAACCCTGTCGGGATTTTTTTTTAATTGAAAATGCACTGAATCTATAGATGACTCTGGGGAGAATTGACATCTTGGTAATACTGTCTTCCTACCCAGGAACATAGTATGTCCATCTACTTGTGCCTTTTAAAAGTGTTTTAATTTTCATAAAAAATACCTAGGAAGAGATCTAAATGATCTATTGCTATTCTAAATGATATCTTTTTAAAGTTACATTTTCTAATGTGTAGCTGTTTATGAAGATACAAATTATTTTTGTCTTTATTTTATTCAAAAGATTTGTTAAATTCTCTTCTTGATTTGTATAATTTGTGGATTATTTTGTATTTGGTATATAGGCAATCCTATTGTCCACAAGTAATACTATCTTTGTTTCTTTCTTTCTAGTTGTGATTTATTTGTTTTTCTTGTACTGACTAGGGGCCTTAGAACAATGTTAACCATAAATGATGACAGTAGGCATTATGTCTTTCTTTAGATTTTAAAAATAATGCTTTCAAAACTTCAACAGTAATTATGGTATTTGCTGCAGGATTTTGTAGTTGCCTTTATGGGCATTATGGATGTTTACTTCTTTTCCTAGTTTGCTAAGAGGTTTTTAACTCTTTTAATCCTCACAACAAACCTATGAGGAAAGTACTATGATCATCTTCATCTTTATGGATAAGAGGGAAAAGGAAGCTTGGAGAGATGAAATTACTTGCTGAAGATTACAAAGTTCCTAATGGCACAGTCAGCATTCAAAACCAGGGAGCCTGGCTCCAGAGCCCGTGTTTCTAACACTCTCTACTACCTGTCATTAGATGTTGAATCATACGGAGGCTTTCTGGTACATCTGTTGAAATGATTGTTGGCTTCTCTTTTTATCAGTGCAGTGAATCATACGAATCATTTTTCTAATATGAAGCCAATATCGCAAGTCAGATAGAAACCTATTTGGTCATGATCTATAAACATTTTTCCTCCCTGCTTGACTTGGTTTGCTAGTCTTTGTTATGGATTTTGCATCGATGCTAATGAGTTAGATTAGCCTATGATTTTCCTCCTTTGGGTTGTCCTTTTGGTTCTGGCATCAGGATTAGGCTAATCTTCCTTACCAAGTTAGACAGGACTTTTTTTTCTACTCTCTGGAGAAGTTTTTAAAGGTTGTAAATGTTCCTCAAATATTTGGAAGAACCTTTCACCTATCAGACTGCTAGGCTGTTTTCTCTGTGGGAAATGCTTAGCTACCCACTGAATTTCTTCAATGATATAGGGCTATTCAGGTTTTCCATCTTTTCTTGGGTCTGTTTTGGTAAATGATCTTTTTTATGAATTCACACATTCCATTACAATTTTCAAATGTATTACCATAGAATTTGAAATGGTATCCTTTGTTTCTGTCCGGTCTGTAATTCGTCCTTTTTCATTCTTAGTGTTTACTTTTGCCATTTCTTTTTCCCTGTGATTAATAATGCAGAGATTTGTCAATATGATTAACCAGTACAAAAAGATAGTCTTTGGTTTTGATTACCTCTCTAAGTTGTGTTTTATTTAATTAATTTTGCCCTTTGTTATCTTCTTCTCCGTTTTTAAATGTTATTCTGCCTTTTTTTTTTTCATTTTTAAAAAGTTATTTGCTATATTAGGCAGAGTGGGCTAAATGCCATAATAAAACCTCAGTGGTCTAATAGAGTACAGTTCAGTGGACTGGCCCACATGAGCTTGCTCTACCTGAAGTCATTCAAGAGCTTGAGTTCCTTCATCAGTTGGATCCACCAAGCTCTAGAGCTAGGGGGTCCTACAAAGGATTCCTTGCATTTTGAAAGTGGATGGTTGCAAAGGAAGTTTAAAGTGTTAGACCCAGAAGCTCTTCATCTTACGTGTGTCCATATGCTATTGGCCAGAACGCAATCTCAAGATCACATCCGCCACGAGAGGCTGGATAAACTGTCTGACACAAATCCTCCTCCCATTGATTTTGAGCCTTTTTTTCTTTGTTGGAGTAAACATATACACCCCAATTTCTTTCTACATTTGATTTTCACTGAAGTCTACAAGTTTTTATATATAGTTTTATTATTACTTATTATTATTAATTCTAAATATGTTTCTCTTTTCCATTATGCTTACTGTGGTTGTTATTTGAATCATTATTTCTTTAGAGTATTTTTTAATTCCCAATTGTATGGGATTTTTTCCTGTATATCTTTTATTACCGAGTTTCAACTTAACTGCATTGTGGTCAGTGTGGTCTACATGATGCCAATTATTTTAAAGTTGTTCAAGCTAGCTTCATGGCTTAGTACATAGCAAATTTCATAAATGTTTCATGTATAATTTCAAAGAATGCCATTCTCTACTTGTTGGGCACCATGATCAATGTGTCTCCAGATATCAAGCTCATGAATAGTGCTGTTCACATTTTCTATATCCTTGTTACTTATTTGTTTGCTTATTATATTAACTGCTGAAAGAAGAGGGGTACACTGTCACAATGATTAGTTATTTTTTCTTGTGACTCTATCAGTTCCTGCTTTTGATGTCTTGCAGCTAATTTAAAATATATTTGGAGGCTCTGTGTTGAGGTGTATACCAGCTCAGAATTGTTATGTTTTCCTAACGACATAAATATTTTAACGTTTTGTAATTACTCCATTTGTCTCTAGTAATGGTACTCTTAAAGAGTTTATCTGCTGCCAATAAAGTTAGATCAAGGATTATTTTTTGTTTGTTTTAGATTTAATTTTTGGGTTTGACTGATACTCAGAATCTCTTTTTTCTGTTCTTCAACGTTCCACCTTTTGGAGTCCTGTGTTTTAGGGTGTCTTTAGTGAAGAGGACATAGATGGTTTTGAAAAATCCAATCTGATGATCTTTGTATTTTAACTGAAGAACTTGACTTATACTATTTGTGATTACTGATAACTTCTATTTATTCATATTTGTTCCAGTATTTCTGTTTCTCCTCTGTCTTCCTCCTTCTCAGCCCATCTTCTCTTACTCCTCTTCTTCCTCCTCTTCTCCTCCTCTCTTACTTGCCCTCTTTTGGATTGAAGTTATTTTACTCATTCTGTATTTTGTTTGAAAGTTATATATTCTGAGTCTATTATTTTAGGCATTACTCTGGTGATCCCCAATGTGTACACTTAAAGTTTAAAGATAATAAATATCTTTCTATGTTTTATTTTTGATCACTCCTTTTCCAAATTACATCTAATTTTTTTCCAGGATTGTAGTTTTTTATTAAATATTATGATTATTATTACTTGCAGCCAGTGCTTTTTAATTTTTAATTACTCAGATATTAAAAATATCTTTGCTGATCATTCTTTCTTGCATCTCAGAACTTATTTCTAGAATCATCTTTCTTCTATCTGAAGTGTATAATGGAAACTATTCTGAGTTTGTTGGTAGCAAATTCTCTGTTTCTGTTTTTCTGAAAAAGGTTTCTTTGACCTCATAATAATAAAGGCAGAAAAGTAAAATTACTGTATCACTGAGGATTTATACATGTTAAGGCTTTGGATACATATTAATTCATTTTTCTGCAGAAATAATATATCAACTTATAGATCAGCAGTATATGGAAATGTATATTATTTGACACACTAGATAATCCTTTTTCTTAAGATTTATTAATTTATTTTAGAGTGTGTGTGAGAGAGAGGCAGTGCAGTCGAGCAGGGGGAAGGGTAGAAGGAGAGGGAGAGAGAGAATCTCAAGCAGACTCCCTCTCAAATGCTCAGCACAATGCAGTTTGATCCCAGGACCCTGAGATCATGACCTGAACTGAAACCAAGAGTTGGAAGTTCAACTGACAGAGCCACCCAGGCACCCACAGAAAATTCTTTTTTTTTTTTTTTTTTAAAGGTTTTATTTATTTGACAGAGAGAAACACAGCCAGAGAGGGAACACAAGCAGGGGGAGTGAGAGAGGGAGAAGCAGGCTTCCCGAGCAGGGAGCCCAATGTGGGACTCGATCCCGGGTCTCCGGGATCATGACCTGAGTCGAAGGCAGTCGCCCAACCAACTGAGCCACCCAGGCGCCCCAGAAAATTCTTTTTAATGGTTGCTAAGTTGAGTGCTAATAAGTGGCATGGAATTATAAAATTGTCTTCATTTTTTTTTAAGATTTTATTTATTTATTTATTTATTTGAGAGAGTGAGAGAGAGAGAGGGGACACAAGCAGGGAAGGGGCAGACGGAGAGGGAGAAGCAGACTCTGCTGAGCAGGGAGCCCGATGTGGGACTCAATCCCAGGACCCTGGGATCATGACCTAAGCTGAAGGCAGACATTTAACCGACTGAGCCACCCAGGTGCCCCTGCTTCATATATATATATTTTTTGACAAACTACATGTGTCCTTTTTGTGCTATTGTTCATTACAGTGTCTTTTTCTTATTGACTTATAAGAACTCCATTTATTATCAAATTTTCGACTGTTATATACGCTGTAATTTTTTTCTTTTACAGATTTATTTATTTATTTATTTGAGAGAGAGAGAGAGCACAAGTGGGAGGGGCAGAGGGAGAGGGAGAAAGAACCTCAAGCAGACTCCTTGCTGAGCACGGGGCCCGAAATGGGGCTCGATTTCACAATCCTGATCTCAGGATTGTGACCCAAGCCAAAACCATGTCCAACACTGCACTAACCTTGCCACCCAGCTGCCCCTGTGCAGTAAAATTTTAAAACTAATTTACCATTTGCCTTTTAACTTTGTTTATGGTCCTTGTAAAACTCAGAAGTTATTTTGTTATATAATCAACTCTATACAAAGTTTTTATCTTTGATGTAAAATGCTTAGCAAGTCTTTTTTCCAGCACCAAGGTGGAATGGATAACAACTCATTATTTTTCTTATTATTTTTGCAAGCTCTGTTACTGTCTCTTTAGTTCATCTAAAATGTATTTTGAGGTATGTATGAGGTAAGCCTTGACTTACTTTTTCCCAAATAGTTTATTAACTATCCAAGACCCATTTCCTTACTTATTGAAAGAGCCATTAGCTGTTGTAAATAACACTAAATATTTCTTTTTAAAAAAAATTTGTTCAGATAGAGTCTTTCTCCACATCCACGTGGAATTAGGTAAATAACCTCAGTCTAGTGTGACTGGAGGTTGCATTTAAATCAACTATTTACATCCATTTCTACATGAGACTATTTGCCTCATAGTCCCCCTTCTTTCATTTTTATTCATTGAGTCAAGAGAGGAAAAGATATGTGTGTGGTTGAGTCTCAATTTTTGAGAAATTGGAAGAGACATTACCATCTTAAGGAATAATAAATATTTCAGCTCTTTCTATGCCAGGGACTAAATGAGAAGAGGAGGGTCCAGGAATGAATAAGGACCAGTCCCTACTTCCGTGGAATTGATATTCTAGTTGCCGAGGAAACAGACTCACATGTGTGCAGGAACACAAATAAGAATGATAGCAGACTTCTCAATAAAGCTGTAAATCAAAAGATAACAGAGTGACATCTTTGGAATATTAGAATGGGGATGAAGAACTGTCAACCTAGGATTCTATTGCCCACCCCCCAACTTTTTTTTCAAAAATTAAGGACTAAGATAATGGAGTGTTGGCTTAAGCTGAATCTCCTGGGACACATGTGGAAAACAGAGTCATTTCTGTAACATCCCATCTCCAGGGCAAAATCTATGTTCTTATTTTTTATTAAGGCTTATTTTTGTAACACACACACATACACACACACGCCAAAAAAAAAAAAAAATCCCCCAGAAAACTTCTCAGTGCAATCCTCAAGATTTCTTTTTTTTTTTTTAATATTTTATTTATTTGACAGAGAGAAACACAGCCAGAGAGGGAACACAAGCAGGCAGAGTGAGAGAGGGAGAAGCAGGCTTCCCGCTGAGCAGTGAGCCCGATGTGGGACTCGATCCCAGGTCTCTGGGATCACGACCCGAGCCGAAGGCAGTTGCTTAACCAACTGAGCCACCCAGGCGCCCCAATCCTCAAGATTTCTGAAGTGAGTTGCATTTTAGAATTTTTTCCCCTTTCTACAATGTAATAATAGCTGTTATATTACATAGCTTTTTTGAGTCTGATTACATTCAAAAGTAAACATTTTGTTTTAATTTTTATGAGTAATAACATTATACATATGAATATTGTTTTTGGAATTGAGCACTTGAATTCACTCGTTACTTCCATAAATATTTACTGAGCACCAGCCGGTCATGCCCGAGTTCATGCTACGTGCTGGGGTGAGTAGTAAACTAAGTCTCTCGTGGACAGTAAGAATCAATGAGTTAACATTTAATTCATTTTATCAGCTCATTTCCCCAACTATAACACCCTGACTTCTTCAAGCTTTCCGAGGTTCTGACCTAAAGAATGCTATCTTTTATAAAAGCACAAATCATCTGAAGGAAATGTGGTCAATGATGTATTTTCTTTTTTATAGTCATAATAACCGTAAAAAAGAGAAGAGGAGTTCGGAGGTAGCTATAAAAGCTGTTCTGGTCTTCTTGCTGGATTGCAAATGGAATCTTGCCTTCTAAATGATGCCCTTCCACTTTATGAAACTTTTTCCTCAGACCTTCCCCAGCGCAGGACATCTTTAGGACTGTAGACTCATTTACCTTCTAAAGCTCTTGATAGCACTTGGCAGCCCCCTAGTGGCCAAATCTCTATCTGACAAAAGTCTTCAGGTGGGAAGTGTACTCTTGTTTACAACTTACTTTGAAATGTATAGAAAAAAACAATAGGATGGATTAGGGGATGAATAGAGAGATGCATCGGTGGTTAGAAATGTGATGAAGCAGATACGGCAATGCTGATTGTAGAATCCGACTGATGAGCGTAAGGGTCTGTATCATTCTTCCAGCTTTTCTGTGAATATTTACATCATAAAACACTGAATAAATCTCTCTCTGGTAGGTTCTGGAAAAAAATGAAGGAAAAATAGACTTCTTCCGATGAATAGTAGCTGAGAAAATGCATTGTCAAGAGACCTGAAGTACAAGAAATATTCCAAGTGTTCCCAAATTTTCTTTAGGCAGAAGAAAAATGATACCAAATGGAAACCGGGATCCACACAAAGGAATGACGAACACAGCAAGTGGTAAATGTAAACTTTTTTTCCTCATTAAGAATATCTTTAAAAGACAAGTGAACTTTTAAAGCAGAAATAATCACGCATTTGGGGTTTATAACTTACATAGAAGTAAAAGGCATGATAAATAACACTGATGATGGGAGGAGGAAATGTAAGAACCCTGGTGAGGTTCTTACTGTGTATGGGAAGAGGCATATACTTTGAATGTAAACTGTGATAAATTAAAGATGTACATTAAACGTCCTGTACAAAGCTACGATTTTGTTGGCTAAGCCAACACGCCTTTCTCAGTAATTGAGAGAATAAAGGGAAAGAAAATCAATAAGGATATAGAAGATTAAACAACACCATCACCAGCTTCACTTAATTGATCTTTGAATAACACTCCCGGCAACAAAAGCAGAGTGCCCATCCTTTCAAGTGCACAGAGAATATTTAACAAGATAGACTATATTGGGGACCATGGAACATGTTTCATTAGATCTTAAAAAGGCAAAAATCATAAAAGTGTGTTATCTAACTGCCATAGAACATAAGTAGAAGTCAAGAAGGGATAGCTGGCAAATCGTACCTATTTCAAAATTAAACAACACAGGTCTAAATAGTCCATGGGTAAAAGAAGAAGTCATAAAGTAAATTAGAAAATAACTTGAACTGAATAAAAATGAATACATGCGTCAAAACATGTGGATATAGCTAAAACAGCATTTAAAGGAAAATTCACAGTGTCAGTGCTCATGTGTTATAAAAGAATAAAGGTCTAAAAATCTGTGATTTACAATTTGACCTTAACAACAACAACAAAAAAAAGGTGGGGGGAGAAAAAGTAAAGAGCAAGTTAAATGCAAAGGAAGCTGAAGAAAGGAGTTAACAAAGACAGGAACAGAAATCAATGAAATTGAAAACAAAAAACTAACAGAGAAAAATCAATGAAACCAAAAGTTAGTTCTTTGTAAAGATCAATAAAATGGATAAACCTATAGCCAAACGGATTAAGAAGAAAAGAGAGAACACCCAAATCACCAATATTAAGAATGAAAGAGAAGATATCACTATAGATCCTACAGACAGTAAAAGGATAAGGGAATATTACAAATAACTTTGTGTTGATAAATCCAACAACCTGGATGAAATGAACACATTCTTTGAAGTTATAAATTACCAAAGCTCATTCAAGAAGAAATTAATAACCAGAATATCCTATATGCCCATTAAAGAATTAAATTTGTGGTTACATCCTTCCCATAGAAAACTCCAGGCCCGTGGCTTTATTGGTAAATTCTTCCAGACGTTTGAAGAATATCAATTCTATGCAAGTTTTTCCAGAAAGTAGAAAAGAAGTAGTGAAGACAGAATCCAAAAACAGACTCACACATATACGGTTGATTGATTTTCAGTGAAGGCTCTAAGGTAATTCACTGGGGAAAGGAAAATCTCTTTGTGAAAATGGTGCTAGGCCAAGTGGATAATCAAGAAAGAAGGAAAGAAAGCCTCAACAATCACTGCACATCACATGCAAAATTTCACTCAAAAGGGATAGATCTAAAAGTAAGAATCCAAATCATAAAACTTCGAGAAGAAAACAGGAGAAAACCCTGTGACCTTGGGTTAGGAACTGGTATTCTTAATTTACAAATGAAGATAAGGAACTTGCTGAGGTCTCACAACTAGTTAGGGAGCAGAACTAGTCTTCAAAAACTTAAATGTACTCAGATTTCATGTACTTGACTGGCAAGTGTTTTGGGTTGTGTGGAAATGAATGAATAATGCCCATCTCTGTTCCCTTTTCCTTCACATTCTGCTCTGTTTGTAGAAATATGCTAAGCCCCCTCCCAGGGACACCTGACTTCACGCGGATGTGAGCACTGCTGTCCACCACCAGGGAGGCCACTGCTTCCCTCGGTCCTGGGCCGAGTTGCAACCCTGGGCCCAACTTGTGCTCATAACGTTCTCCTCTTCTCTGCAGGCCCACTTCCTGCTTCTCCCTCAAGGATGCCAGGAGGTCCTCGGGATGCCCTCCTTGGTGCTCTGAGCCTGCAGGTCTCCCCACCTCTGAGTTCCTCAGGGCTTTCTTGGTGCTTTTGTTAGTCTTATCTCCCTTCCAGAAAGTGGGCACCCTGAGGGAAGTTCTCATGTCTGAGTTGTCTTTGTATCTCCCTGTCCCGAGCCTGCTCAGGGCCCGTCAAATGAATGAACGTGTCTTGAGAAGCAGTCACGAGTTAGGGTCTTTTGTCCTTGGATCTCCTTGAAAGATCAGGCTCCCACTCCACCCTGAGAAATGTGGAAAGGGCCCTTTGCTCATCCTGGCTGGGTGAGTCCCTGTTCATGGCCAGACTGGCCACAGGCATTGGGTCATCCCCTCCATGCAAACTCCCTCTCCTCCCGACTATGGACACCACAGTGTCTGAGCTGAAGCCCTGTCCCCCCCCCCCCACTGCAGGAGGCACAAAAAGCACTTAGGAGAATGGTTCACACCGGCTGAGGTGTTCAGCCCCTGCCTCGCAGTTTCTAAGAGCTTCTTTCTTTGCTCCTGGCCCCACTTTGGCCTGCTTCCATAGCAAGGCACAGACGGCAAGAGAACACCCAAGGAAAACAGCTCTCTCTTGCAAGTCTCTCTGGTGGGGGCAGGCGTGAACAGTGGCCTGTACAAAGTCATCTAGTCCATCCCCCTGCCTCTGGGGGCACTCTTGGTCTATTTTGGGTGGACAGTTATCTCTGGCATCTGAAAGCGTTCCCTGGGTTATGTGTTCCCATGCCTCACAAAGGCGTTTTTGATTTAACCCTCTGTCTCTCCTTGTGGCCTGTGCTCCCCCTTCTTGCAGTCAGGGGTGGGAGGAGACAGGGGAAGGCACAAGCCTGCATCCCAGCGGAGGGAGTGAAGAACACGTGGTGTCAGGCCCCTGCTAGGCCTTGGCGCCGACACACTGGAACAGAGTGGGCCTCCCTTCTTCCTTCTCACCCCCAGGATCTCTGGGGTGTTTCCTGGGAGCCTGGGAGGTGCAGGGGCCTTGAGGATGGAGGAGGACAAGGGCTTCTGCAGGAGGTCACATAGAGGTCCTTCTGTGGAACGGAGGCGTCCCACCCTGTGTGGGGCCCAGGGCAACAGGGGCTGCAGAGGAGGTGAGGAGGGGCCCACAGAACCCTGAAGAGGGCCAGATCCCCACACAGTGGTGGACTCCCTCAGCACCTTCTGACAGGGTCCTCCAGATCACATCCTGCAGTAGGATTTTCCCCAGCCCAGACTCTTTCTGGCCACGGTGAGCCACAGGCAAAGAGAGGTCCTCGGCAGCCCGGGTTCAATGTTCCCCAAGCTCTAACACCCAGGAAAGGCTCCCGCTCTGTTCCTCACAGGATTTCTGCCAGAGGCATGAGGGACACATGGGTGAGGAGTGAGGGGGGGGGGTCTCTCCACCATACAGACCCTCCAACCCTTCTCTAATTTCCTGCCCCCAGAAGCCGATGCAGAACCACCTGTCTCCTCGGTGGGAGCCTGGTATGAAGGCCCTGCAGTGGGAATCTTTCCTCCAATACACCAACCCCAAGTTAACTTGCAAATGAGAGGCTTGTGTTAGCCTAATGTTTTAATGATGACAAGTACAGAAAGCTCCCCTGCATACTCAGCCTGGGTGTCCCAGACCTCACGCAGGTCCTCTGACCTCCTCATTTCTCCTCCTGTGCTCACAGCAGGCTCGTCCCATTCTCCCTCTAGGAACCTGCTTCCAGGAAACAAGGACTTGGCCTCTTTCTGGAAGGCAGGTTCTCTCTGGATCTCCCGGAAGAAGTGGAAAAGAAGCCCCATGGAGAGAGTGGAGGAGTTTCATGTTCGTGGTCAGGAACTTGGCTTGGGGTAGAGAGGCTGAATGTCCCCCTCTTCTTCTTTTTCTTCCCCCAGGGACTCCATGCCCTCCTGCACCTCACTCCTGTCTCCCTGGGGCTCCGGGCATGACTGGTGTCCTCCATTCTTTAGGACCGGTTCTCTGGGCTAGTGTGGGTGTCAAGAGCGAAGTTTCAGGGATCTGTCATCTTCCCATGACTGTGGAGCCAGGCAGGGCCGTCCCAGGGTGAGGCGTGTCTAGGAGCTAGATTCTGCAAGACATGGAGCACCAGGGTATTCTGGCTAGTCCCAAAGGAGCAGCTGCCCTTCCCGCCCCTGTGCTGTGGGGAAGGTTATACCACAATGTGGTCAGGCCCGGGGGCTCTGCCATCAGGGCCCAGGGGCTCAAATCCAGAGACACCATGCACTCTCTGAGCTTGGGCCAATTCCTCCCTGGGCAACCCCCCACCCCCAAACACTTATTTGAAAACTGCCTTTTCAGGACAAGGTGTGTGCCCGTGCTAGGGCACTTGGCGAGGGACTTCTCAAGGGCCTTGCCATAGATGAGAGAAAAGATGCTCTGGTTCAGTGCTGAAAGGGCCATTTTTGCATAAAGGTCAATTCTGAATACTTTAAAATGTTTAGGGATTCCTTTGTTTTCTACTCAAAACATAAGCTGATCTAAGTATTCTTTTTTTTTTTTTTTTAAGATTTTATTTATTTGACAGAGAGAAACACAGCCAGAGAGGGAACACAAGCAGGGGGAGTGAGAGGGAGAAGCAGGCTTCCTGCCGAGCAGGGAGCCCGATGTGGGGCTCGATCCCCGGTCTCCGGAATCATGACCTGAGCCGAAGGCAGTTGCTTAACCAACTGAGTCACCCAAGTGCTCCTGATCTAAGTACTCTTAAGGAAAATTGTTTTCTTATTAACACAGGTTATTTGCTTTACTGAAAAGGAGATTACCAGTAAGAAAATCAGCAAAGCTTTTCGGGCCTGAAACGCTGTGTCTGGGCATATTTACGAAGGTACAACACAGAAGGCAGAAGAGGCCCCTTTATCTCTTGTCTTGAAATGTGCTGCAAGGCCATACTGGGAAGCTTAGCTCCGGAATGCACCATCTCTTAAGCCAAGAGTTAGCTGAGTTAGGCCTCAGTGATCTAGTTCAATACTGCATTTTGCAGATGGGTGGATCAAGGCCCCAGAAGGGTGCGTGAGGGCCAGCTGAAGTCAGAGTTCTGCAGAGCCACATGGTTAGAGGATCCCGGTATCCTGACCTCCAGCCAGCCACCCTTCAGGGGACTTCCCTTCCCCCCTCTGCCTGGGCAGCACCTTCACCTGTGACAATGAGGGTGGCCGTGCTGACGGCCTGCCCCAGCGCGTTCTCCGCCACAGCCTTGTACTGGCCGCTGTCCTTGGGGGAGACGCTGGGGATGATGAGGGAGCACACGCCCAGCACGTCGGTGCTGTACACGGCAGGGTTTCCCGCCAGGCTCTGGTCGTCCTTGAACCAGGTGACGTGGGGCCGCGGCCAGCCCTGCACGGCACAGCTCATACAGCACTCGCAGCCCTGGGGCAGCAGGTGGGTGCGCAGGCCCACCAGGAACCGGGGCTTCTGGCTCAGGTTGGGCTCCCGGTAGCTTGGAGCCTTCACCGTGAACCTGTCTGTGGCAAAAACCAGGGCAAGGGGGAGAAGGGTCAGTAAGCAAGGAAGGGATGGCCAGCCAAGACATGAGTCAGGGTAGCAAGTTCCTGGCGGAACTTAGGCACTTTCTGGGTCCTTCTGCCACATCTTACCGTCAATTTGGCCCTCGTGGCTTGTCTCACTTTTTTATCCTTTTCTTAAAATACATTTGGATTTTTTTTTTCTATAAGCTAACACCCATTCACTGTGGACATGTAAGAACGTGTAATAAAGTCAAAGGGGGAAGGAGTAAAAACCAGACATAATCTCACCACCTGTCAGTGACCAGAGCTAACATTTTGGTGTGGAACCTTCCAGACACTTTTGTGTTTTAGAAATATGGAATCAAGCATTTAATTTTATAATCTGCTTTTTCTAGCAATTACTATGAAAGCACGGATCTATTTGATTGTAAAATGCACTTGGTTTTCAGAGAAACATAACTTCTTTTTGCCGTATGACCTGCTGCTGATTTGAGACCCCATCCAAAGGGGCTTGCAGACACCCACAGCCCTCTGCTCTCTCCCGACCCACCCTGAGTCACGTCCAGAGGACAGCAGTGCATGTGATTTGAGCCAGCTGGGGATGTAGGGGGTGGGGAGCTGGCGGATAGGGAGCTGGGCAGGTGGGGAGCTGGGCAGGTGGGAAGCTGGGCAGGGTAACAACTCCTGGCCTCCAGCTGGTGGCCAGGCCAGCGACACGTTGAGCTGCACTCAGCCCCCTCTGCTGGGGCTGCCCTAGATGCAGCCTACATCCCCGAGAGCTCACCTCGGTGCCGGGGGATGCACCACGGCTGGCTGGTGTCCGAGGGTGGGCTGGCCCCCAGCTCATTCTTGGCCAGCACCCGGAAGTGGTACTCGTGGCCAGGCAGCACACCCAGGAGGGTGAAGTGGTTGGTGTGCACGCGGTCGGCCGCCTGGCGCCAGGGCCCGTGCACCGAGGAGCGCGTCAGCACCTCATAGTACAGGGGGACACCCCCAGCCTCGTCTGGAGAAGGCTCCCACTCTGCTGTCACCGTCCCAGGCACATTCTCCTTCAGGCAGATGGGTCCAGGTGCCTTTGGGCGTGCTGCACAAGAGAGCAAAGGCAGCTGAGTTTGGGGGGGAACCCAGCAGGGCACCCCAGAATTCCCACAGCTCTCGGCATGGCCCTCCCCTAGGTCCCCCAGTCTTCCGGGGTGCTGGGAAGGCAGTCTGGCCATGCAGGCAACTGGAGCCAGAGAGAGCTCCGCTGGTGTCTACAGTGATCTCTAGAGGGTGGATGGCCTCTCCAATAAGAATCATTTGAAATCACTCTGGTTTGTAAGTAAAATGACACAGGACATGGACAGTGGAGGGGCTTTCACAACACTAATTTGCAGGGCCCCTATTGTTAGCCATTGGTCGTTTCTGTATTCCAGAAGCTCCTTCAGGCTAGGCAGAGGCTGTGTGGGAGTCCTAGTGGGAAGGGCAGCATTTATCTCCAATGAGGACCACAGACAGTCCTTCCCAGGTGCTTTCAAATGAGGAATGGTGGTGACTGTCTTTGTTAAGGTCACAGATGGGGGAAGGGCTGTGGCTTAATTGTCCCTGAGTTCCTGGGGCAGAAGAACAATGGACCCCCCCCACGCCCCACCCCACCCCAGACTCTCTGTCCTCCTTTCCTCTCTCCTTTCCTCCAGCTCCTAGGGCTGGCGCAGTCACCTTGTGTACACAGGCTTGGGGGAGCAGCTGAGACCTGTGACCAGGCCACATGGAGAGCTCCAGGGCTTGGTGAGTGGCAAGCTGGTGTCGGGAGCCCCTGCCCAGGCCAGCCTCACCTGCCACCCTGAGGGAGAAGCGGTAGGCAGCCTCCCCGCCCTGCGGGCTCCTCAGCACCACGGTGTAGACGCCACTGTCTGAGAGGCTGGCCACAGGAATCAGAAGCTGAGTGAGGCCGTCCTTGGTGGAGGTTACATTACTTTTAAGCAAGGGTAAGCCGTCTTTCAGCCAGGTCACCTCAGGCATGGGGACAGCCTGGGAAACGGGAGGAAAGAAATCTGAGGAGGGGACATTTCATGGGAGTGATGCCACTGAAGCAGGGCCTAAGGTATAAGTGGGGAGAAGAGCATTCCTGGAGGAGAAGCATCTGAGCAAAAGAGCAGAGGTGGGAGGTGCCTACTTGGGGAGAGGCTGCTTGAGAGAGGGCGATCCAGGGAGGTATGGGAGGGCGTGTGGGGTAGCAAGGAAGCAGGAAAGGGGGCTAATGCAAACCCCCAAGTCCCCGTGAGAGCCTCCGGCACTGGTTACACTGGGCATCAGGGTCAGATGGCGATGCAGTTGTTAGGGCCTGCTTAGCCTCAAGGCGGCCTTAACAGGCTCTGAAACTCCCTGGTGATTTAGGGCCTCTACATATCTAGACCCCCTGATGATTGATGCCTTTCCAAGGCCTGTGTTTACCAAATGAGGGCAGATAAGTCAAGGAACCATCTGTGTATCTTGCTTCCTTGGCCCAGTTCCTGAAATGTGTGGGCATTTCAGGAACTGGGGAGGGGGCTAAAATGTTACCCAACCAGGAAAATTACTGTGTAACTCATGCTTGCTGTTTGAAATGTAGATAAACTCCTAGACCCTTGCATTCGGGGTCCTTGCTGAAACCCGCTGCGCCGGGCAGATACTTGGACCTCAGCTAGCTGGAAATAAACCTCACTGTGTGATTTGCATTATCCTGAGGGTCCTCGGTTTCTCTTTGGGGGGGCGGTCGACATCGGACTTTAACACAGTCACTCACCTCATGGGAGTGTTCTGAGGACTGAAGGTGTTACTAATACATAGAGAGCAGGGCTGAGGAACCCTCAGCGCGTGTTACGTATTTTTGTCATCACCATTGTCATTATTATGGTCTAATAGTTAAGAACATCTGGGTTTGAGGGCGCCTGGGTGGCTCAGTGGGTTAAAGCCTCTGCCTTCAGCTTGGGTCATGATCTCAGGGTCCTGGGATCGAGGCCCGCATTGGGCTCCCTCCTTGGTGGAGAGCCTGTGTCCTCCTCTCTCTCTGCCTGCCACTCTGCCTACTTGTGATCTCTCTCTCTCTGTCAAATAAATAAAATCTTAAAAAAAAAAAAAATAGAACATCTGGGTTTGAATCAGGCACTGCCCTCTATGAGTTCCCACACAGATGGTGATGATGGTGATGATGATTTTAATAACAATAATAACAACAATAACAATAACGATAAGCACTAGATAACAAGACCTGGGGGCTTGCCATCTGCCAGGCACAACTTCTGTGCTTTTAATGTATTAATTCCTTAAATCCTCAGAAAAATCCTTGGAGAGAAGTAACTATTATCCCCACTTGACAGATGAGGAAATTGGAACACAGAGAGGTTAGGATATTTCTCCAAAGTCAAACAGCTAGTGAGTCATGATGCTGACCCCAGGCAATCCCAGCCCCCACAGTCCCCGGCTAGGCCCTCCGTACAGGACGGGTGGTGTTGGTGGGGGGCCATCCTGAGTCAGACACAGTTCATGTGCTTGCACAATACTCATACTCAGGTCTTTCTAAAGTCAAAAGGGACTGTCTGTGCTGCAGCCACACTGAATTCCCAGACTAAGTGAAGGGGGGGGGGGGAGAAAAGTGGGCATCGTAGCTTAGAGGTGCAGTAACAGAAGCTACCACTAGAGGGACGTGTAGCGCAGAAGCGCAGACTGGCCACCCAGTGGCCAGGTGAGGACGGTGCCTTGAAGGAGGACCCTCTTCCTTCCTCACTTCTGGCCTGATTTCCAGCACAATAGCCGGGGCCACTGGCTGGGGACCAAAAAGAAGGGGGGTGAAAGAGAATCACAGGGCTGAATCTGGCTCCCTTGGACACTCTTGGCCCCTTCCCCCTCCCCATTAGCTATACTCACTTCAAAGGAGACAGGCACACGAATGGTGTCCCCAGCTCTGACCATCAGCGAGTCCCTTGTGCTGGAGTCCATGAGGAACTTGGGACGGACTGGAACACACAAGATGGCTTGTCACCTCCCTCCGCAGTTGGGCCCCTGCCCCAGGTCTCCAGCAACACAGGACTGGAGGGGGATGTCTGGGCCAGACTATTGAGGCAGAGATCCATGGTGGGGGTGGAGGACGGGCTCTGCAGTGGGGGAGCAGGAGGGAGCTTGGGAGCTGGGGGGGAGATGCTAGCCGGGAAGGAATGGGTGCTGAGAAAGGAAAGCCATCAGGAAGAGGGTTAGGGTTGGGCCAGAACAGAGGACTGAGAAAAAGTCATCTGACTCTTGTTTTGCAGATGAGATGAACACTGATCGGAGGCAGGAAGGGACAGGCTTGAGATCACATCCATTTGGGGGCAGAGCCAGGACAAGTTCCAGGATTCGGGACTTCAGGTGCAGCATGCTGTTCCCTAATTGTTACGGTGACAACAAGGGCCTGTTGGGATGGCCCAGGACAGCTGCTTCCAGCGATTAAATTCAAGGGAAGAGACACTCCACGTTTGGATGACAGGGAGCTGGTGTCTTCTACTCTGCACATGAACCGAGTGTACTAAGCAGTACTTATACCTTCCTAGCTCACACTCGGGAAGCCGCAAAGAGCCCAGAGAGAGCCTGGACTCTGGAGTCACAGTCACCTGGTTTAAATCCTGGCTCGGCCATGTACCAGTGCCATGGCCCAGGGCAATGCCCTCTTTGACTTCAGGTTCCTTATCTGTAACTTGGGGGGTAAAAACATTAACCCTCTAGGACTTTTTATGAGTTGTAATGAGAAAACATTTCTGAATGGGCCTGCCTCATCCAGTGCCTGGCTGCTTGATCAAGGACACTTCATTAAACCGGGGCTGCCGCCCAGAGGCCCTGCTCAGGAAGGGCCTGCAAGAAGGGGCAGGCGATGGCACTCACCAGCAACGGGCATGACTTGCACTGACGTGTCCAGGGTGGTGGGCTGGCCACGGCCTCCATCGTTAATGGCGGTCACCCTCACAAAGTAGCTCTCTTGGGGCCGAAGCCCTTTGGCGGTGAAGGTGGTGAGTGGCACGGTGCCCTCATGGCAGGGGCTCCACTGTAGACTGTCTGAGCCACGCAGCTCCACTACGTAGCCCTGGGCTGTATCCCCATCCTGTGCGTCCGGCTGTGCCCAGCTAAAGGTGATGCTGGTGTGCGACGTGTCTGTGACTTGGAGGTCCCGCACGGGCCCAGGGGCTCCTGGCCGGGCACCGTGGGAAAGTCAGGAATGGCATCACCCTCTCTTGAGCAAGGCCACTGAGTGTGGCTGTTCATTAGTTTTCCTGTGGGAGGCTGGGAATTTCTTTGCCCACCTGTTAACCCACTTCCCCTAACTATCCTTCTGTAATTCCTGACATCTGGCATATTCATTGATGACTTCTGGGACTCTAAGATCCCCAAAGACTGTAGCTTTTGATTCTGAGCTCTAAGTTAGTCAAGAATGCCTTCTGGGCACTCAGTCCGTACTTACTCTTCACCTTTTCAGCAGGAAGGAAAATAACACAGGCCCCACCCAGTCACAAGGGTTTTGGAACAAAGGTGTGTTGTGTGTAAAGGGTTTTGTACATTGCATAGCAGTTTCCCCAAGCTGGTTGCACAGTGGAAGCTTGTGGGGAGCCTTAAAGACACAGATGCCTAGACCCCATCCCCAGAGATGTGGATTTCATTAGTCTGGGGTGCAGCCCAGGCAGCAGGAGTTTTAAGAGCTGCCCAGATGTTTCTAGATCTGGGTTAGAATAGTGCTTCTCAAAGTTTAACTTGTTAATAAACCACCGGGGGATTTGGTTAAGACTACAGATCCTAATACAGAAGGCCTGAGATTCTGCATTCCTAAGAAGCCCCCAGGTCAGTCTGCCAGTCCGTGGATCGTGTTGAGTGGTGAGAGCCTAGGAACGGTGGTGATCGGGGTAGCCCCTGTAGGACACTGCTCATGCTGCGTGCTGCCTCCACTCCCATCAGTGATCAGAGGGAGAGAGATGGATAAACTAGGATGGGGTTGGTCCACTTGCAAGGAGTAAAATGCATGTGTGCACTTCTCTCTCCCCATTCCACACTCTGCCCTTTCTAGGACTAAAACTTAGACACCCTTGATCCATTAAACTTGTACAATGTTCTATTTTTTCTGGATTCATTCTACTAGCCCCGACCTGTACCATGTACCAGGTAGGGATCCTAAGGTGCTCTCAAGGTGACCATGTGGCCAAGCCAGCAAGTGCCAGAGATATGCTACTCCCTTGGTGGCTTGTCACTAGCAGACTGCTAAGGGCTCATGAGATAAGAGGATCATAAGAGGCCTACAGAGCAGCATAGGTCCTAAGGCCTATGCCTTGGAATGAGGTTTTTGATGGGTGTTTTGTGGAATAGATATTCTCTACTCAAATTTGGGAAATTTGGCTCAAACTATGACAGGTCCCTTTCCCATAGGACGTGGAAATATCAGAGGCTAGGTGTTAGAAACATCTTTGATTTTGGGGGCTATCTGTACTGCTCTCGGTATGTCTACTGACATCTCTCTGTGCTTACATGTCTGAAAGCACAGACAGGGAGACGCAGTTCTGGACCAGAAGCAGAGGCCGCATTTATGTACCTCGTTCCTGGCACAACGTCAGCCATTGCGATGAAGGTGATGAGCAAAGATCTGCTGGATAGTTAAGAATGAGCTTCCACGGTGGCCTCCCACCCACCCCATGGCGATGACAAGCCCTCGCTGGGGTGGGTGGACGGTTTCAGGCTGGGAGCAGGTGGGCCAGCTTGAGGACTGACCTGCCCAGAGGCTGAAGAATGAGTAAAGCGATCCTGGGAAGAGATCCTCTAATCCTCACTGCCTGACCTCTGGGCCTGTTCGATCTCAATCCCCCAGGGCCCCTAAAATACACCTTACTCCAGAGGCCCTTCAACCTTTGTCTTCCAGCCTTCCTGACCATGGCCTTCAGGACCGGCCCTGACTGTCCTACAGCCCGTCTTGTCCGCGGGCTCCACAGCTACTCCAGCTCGTCACTGCCACAACCCCCAGCCTGGGCTGGTGCTCTACTTACTCATGGGGTCCCGAGCGAAGACGGCATCTGATGGGGGCCCAGGCTCTCCGGCGCCAGAGGGAGACACAGCTGTGACCCGAAACTCATACTGACAGCCCTGTCGCACGTCCGCCACGGTCCACCTCCTCTCTGTGAAAAGCCCACCCACATTCATCTGCCCATGACAGGACCAGGCCATGGGCATACAGAGGGCCTGGTGCCTCCAAGCTCTGGAAAAGACCAAGCCTAGGGCCCCGACACATTCCTCCTCTCCAGCCAGCCAGCTAGGGATGACTGGGGTGTCTTCAAGGTAAGAGGAGCACTCCTCAGGGTGTGAGAGGCCCCAGTCCTTGTCTGGCGTTGCCCCTAACTTGCTGGGTGGTCTCAGACAAGTGTCTTAATCTCTCTGGATCTCTCTGCCCTACAGATTTCTAAAAGTTGTTATAAATCTGTATAGATTTATAAATAAATCAGAATGGCTGGAGAGTGAAGCTGGAAGAGTGCCCTTAGTTCACCACCCTCTTTCCAGAGATGAGGATCCTGAGGTCCCAAGTGGCACAGCCCTGGCCAGAAACCTGGTCTCTGGATAACAGGCTGGGGGCTTGGAACCAGTTCTTTCTCCTGCATGTTTCTGAGTTCTTTCTGCTCTTGGAAAGCAGTTTCTGGAAACTGTGAAGTTAGCAGGACAGGGGACACATCTCCTCATCTTACGGATGAGAAAGGTGAGATCCCGAGGAAAGAGTGTGTTGCCCGTGGTCAAGGCCAGAAGGAGAAGGGTCAGGGCTAACAGCTCCATCTCTGGTTTCCATCCTGAGGCTTCTGCTAAACCAGGGGTTCCTAACTGTGGCACTATTGGCATTTGTAGCCAGATAATTCTTGGTTTGGAGACATGGGGGTGGACAGGGCGTGACCTTGGGACTTGCAGGGTGTTTAGCCACATCTCTGGCCCCTTCACATTAGGTCCTACTCCCCACCTGCCCGCACTTCAGTTATGACAATGCGAAATTGCCAGACAATTGCAAAATGTCCCCAGAGGATGAAACCACCCCAAGTGAGACCCACTGGGATCTGACAAGTGGTGCCATGGGACCCTGGAGCCAGGAGGTCATCTAGGGAAGCTGTGGAGGCCAGGATAACGCAAAGCGTCAGTTCCAGCCCACTCACCAGGCAACAGCTGGGCATTCACTGCTGTCCAGGTGCTGCTCCCCTTCTTGCGCTTCTCGATCAGGTAGCCCAAGATGTGGGCACTGCCAGGGCCCCGAGGTGCTGTCCATGTCAGAGTGATGCCCTGACTGGAGGCTGACTGGATGGCTGGGCTTGAAGGGGGCCCGGGGAGAGCTGGGGGTAGAGAAGGTGCAGATCAGCCCCAGAGGCCAAGGAAGGGTGCCAGCTCACAGCAAGTCCTGGGGGATAGGGAGTGGGGTATTTGGGAGTGGGCCATGCTCTGTTCTTCCCTAGGAAGTGTCGAGGGGCTGAGCCAGTCTGCCCTAGGACACCGTTCTGGCTGTGGTCTAGGAGCCTAGAGGCAGCCCTAAGGACCCTTAGCCTCAAGCCCCCTGACAGACGCTCCAGAGAGAGAGTATCTGCCCCATCCAGGTTCCTGAGAAAGTGGGCTCTCCTTGTGCACCCCTACTCCCAGAGAGCTCTGGCTGGGAGAAGACCCCAGAAACCTTGTTTCCTGATCACCTGCCAAATCCCAAGTGAAGCTACATAAGGAGTCTCTGCACTCTGCAAGGCTCTACAAGCCCCCACCCCAGCATCCCTCAGTGTCTGGGGCAGCCCCACCAACCCTCTGGGCACCATGGAGAGCCCAGGAATGCTAAGGCCCAGTCCATCCTCTCACCCTCAGGAGCCACCAGCACCTCGGTGGACTCCAAGGCTTCCCCAGCCCCCTCGGATGTCACCGCTCGCACTCGGAAGGTGTATTTCCTGCCCCGCTCCACGTGGCCATCAGTGAAGGCGGTGCTGTGGGCAGGGGGCTCGCCCACCTTCAGCCAAGTGCTCCGGCCGGCTTGCCGCCTCTCCACCACGTAGTGCTCCACGGCCCGGCCCCCATCATCCTTTGGGGGCCGCCAGTGGAGGCAGACACCAGCCCCCTGGCAATCCTGTACCTCCAGGGGACCTTGTGGGGACTGCGGCTTGTCTGGGGTCCCACCGAGAGGAGCAGGAAGAGAAGGAGAGTCAAAGGAGCTGGAGGGGAATGCTGCCCTCATCAGTGGATAAGCCTGACATGGGATGGAATGGCCTGGAGTGCCTGGGACATTACCTGGAAGTGTCCCTGGTCTCCACCCCCCAAAACACACGAACACCTACAGACGTGACCCGGAATGCACCACTGTGGCCGGTGCAGGCACCTGCTCGGCCCTCTGGCCACGGGCCGTCCTAACTTGCTGGCACCGCTCAAGGCCAAGGGCCCCATCCCACCCCAATGATCCCCCCACCCGCCACCCCCCACCCCCCCGGCCCTGCCCCAGGCCCAGTGCCTTAGCTCCCAGAGAAGCACCACCAGCAGGAGCCTAGCCCTGTCTTTAAACTGCTTCTTCCTACCAGTCTGAGGAGGCAAGAGAGGACAAGGTGGAGTAGGTTTGTATCCTAAAGAGCATGCAAATGAGGATCGAAGAAGTGGGGCACACTCTGGGCCTGCTCCTGCCTGCTGGGAGGTCCCAGAACCCCGGGACCCTAGGGCTTTGGCTGGGGAGAAGGCTGGGGCTGGCACCTATAACTTGCAGGGTGAGCTCAGCCTGCACGGAGCCTCCCTCGCTCTTCAGTGTCACGCTGTACTGGCCCCCGTCCTTCCTGCCAGCGCTAGGGAGACACAGCCGAGTGAAGCCTTGCCCCAGGGCCACCTGTGCCCCCTGGCAGCAGCTGCTGTCCACCACTTCGGCCCCGTCCTTCTTCCAGGAAGCCTGAACTGGGAGGTGGCTCTGGAATGGGATCTTCACTGTCACCGGCTTCCCAGCCTTGACCACCAGAGGCTCTCTCAGTTTCTCTGTCACATCAGCAGTGATGACAGGACGATCTAGAGTCAAAGGCAGCCAGGCACTGAGGTGGGGTGGGGGGTGGGGAAGGAAGGACCTGCAGAAGGAAGTGTAAAGACTGCCCCCACCCCCCGCCCCCCCGCGAGGACTACAGGGGTGCGGGTGGTGAATGGGCTTCATCTGCAGCAGGAGGGACCAGGGCTAGCCCTCCCCAAGGACTTCCTGACAAAAAATAGAGAGGATATGGCTGGGTTTTTTAAATCACCTTCTCAGACCGAGGACGAGGCTAGGCACTGGCTGCAGACTAGCCACACCGTCAGGTGTTAGAGGTGGGGCACGCCCCCTGGTGCAGAGAGCCTGCTGAGCAGGGGAGGGCGGGGCAGAGCCTCACCATGGACACTCAGGGTGGCCTCGCTCCGCTGATTGCCGGCTACAAAGGTGTACCTCCCAGCCTGGGTTCCCTGCACATGGGCAATGAGGAGTTTGTGCACGAGACCATCTTGCTCAAAGACGACTCCATCTTGGGCGCTGAGCTGCAAATGAGGACCATGGAGGAGCCTGTCATCCCCACCCCTGCCCAGCAGCTCCAGGAGGGGCAGGGGAGGGGTGGGGAAGCAGGGCCCCCGTCTAATGCAATGTAGGAACTATAATAACAGCAGTGTCCACAGAATGTTTGCGATGCCCCCGGTCTGTGCCAGTGCTCTCCATACATTAGCATCTCATTTAAAGTTGCAACAACCTTACAAAGTCAGTATTATTACTGGCCCCTTAGTGAAACCCACTAAGTGGCGGAGCTGAGATCTGAAGCCCAGTCTAGCTGATGCCAAGGCCCGCGCTCTAGACCACTGTGACATCATCCTCCAGAGAGGACAGCCGTGGTGGAGGGCAGAAGGGCTGTTCAGAGAGAGGACAGGTCCCGTCTGGTTGGGTTGAAGTGACCTTGAAGAATGGTGGGAATTCAACAGGTGTTAGGACAGAACTGGCATTTTGCATGAGGAAAAGGAATTTGGGAGAGGAAGGGGTATATCCGGTGGGGAGTGAAGAGGGTACACATCCATCTAAAAACCCAGTTTAATTTTTTTTAATTTTTTTTTAAAGATTGTGTTTATTTACTTGACAGAGAGAGAGAGAGAGAGAGAGAGAGAGAGAGAGAGAGAGAGATCACAAGTAGACAGAGAGGCAGGTAGAAGGAGAGGAGGAAGCAGGCTCCCTGCTCAGCAGGGAGCCCGATGCAGGCCTCGATCCCAGGACCCTGAGATCATGACCTGAGCAGAAGGCAGAGGCTTAACCTACTAAGCCATCCAGGCGCCCTAAAACCCAGTTTTATTTTAAAAATACCCACGTGCTGGCAGTTTAGACTTCTCCCAGGGT